>VZRR01006990.1:519358-600008 GCA_013398015.1 Oreocharis arfaki
CTCCTCCTCCTCCTCCTCCTCCGCCGCCGCCGCCTCCTCCTCCCCGGGCTCCGCACACCCGGCGGCCTTGGCCCGCCCCTCCAGAGGAGCCGCGGGGGCTGGGGCGCGTCCCGGACCTCGACCGCCCGCTGCCCTCAGGGCACATCCCGGGCCTCGGCTTCCCGCTGCCCTCAGGGCATCCCCGCTGCCCTCAGGGCACATCCCGGGCCTCGGCTTCCCGCTCCCCTCAGGGCATCCCCGCTGCCCTCAGCGCAATTCCCTCTCAAGGCAGTCCTGCTCGCCTCAGAGCATTCCTGCTTCCCTCAGGGCATCCCGGTTCCCTTCGGATCATTGCCCTCAGGTCAATTTCCTTTACGTTCTCGGTAATTCCCAATTCCCACGGCTCTCGAGGAAATTCCCACGGCCCTCGGGGCAATCCCGCTGCCCTCAGGGGCATCCCTGCTCCCCTCAGAGCAATGCCACTGCCCTTGGGGCATTCTTGCTCCACTCAGGGACAATTCCCGCTCCCTTCAGGGTATCCCTGCTCCACTCAGAGCATCCCTGCTTCCCTCAGGGCATCCCTGCTCCACTCAGGGACAACTCCCGCTCCCCTCAGGGGAAAGGATGGCACTGGATACAAGGGAGCGCTGATTTCCGTGTTGTTTCTATAAACTCCAAGTAGGTCCAGGTTCCAGTGTTCCTATTGAGACAATTCTGGGAACTCTCCTGCTTCAAACCAGCAAAATGACAAACCCCACCTGGGGTTTAAAAGTTTACAAGCTGTGTTAGCACTGTATCCAAGCTTGGAATTCCTCCGAAAGGAAGAGACCTACCCCCAAGACCCAACTCATTGTATTTTCTGGGTTATCATTTCTTTCTCTTGTTCATCACACAGCCTTGGAATTGCTCTTTCTGCAGACAAGAGGGTCATGAAGTAATAAAGAGGATGACGTTTATGTCAATAAAGAGAAAAAAAATAGAACTTTAAACCAGCTGTTTAGAGGAGGATTTATTAGGAAGGAAACCTTTGTACACTGAGAGGTAATGTAGTGCAGGTGGAACTAGCACACGCCTGTCTGCATTTAGGATATCCCAGAGCTGCTGATACAGACCTAAATGGAGAGAGGAGAAAGTGCTTTCCGTATCCTGAAAACACCTTCTGTGCTTTAATAGGGCTGGGGATCTGTGTTATTCAAGAATATTCAATAAATGAGAGAAGAGACCATCTTTTATTTGGAGACTGGAACTAAATGATCTTTAAGGTCCCTTCCAATCCAAGCCATTCTATGATTTTATATCAGTTTTTAAATGCAGTTTGTCCATTTTGTGTCAAATTTCCTATGGAGTCTTTCTGGTTCTTTGCTACCTCATTAATTCCTTCCGTTCCTTGTTTTTGTCTGTTGAAGTTTTCCAGTGAGGGGCTGTGAGCTGTGCTTGGGGGTGAGAGTGAGAGATCTTTGTGTTGCACAGGTGAGGCTGTAGGAGACGCACCAAGGCCCTTTTATTATTTTATTTAGATTATTGTTGGAAATCTCATGGAATTGAGGCACACCAACAATCCATCTTTGCCCACATGAGATCCATGTTTCCACAGGACATGAAGTGTAAGGTGTTTTTGTAGGGCTCAGCACAGAACTGTGATCCAGCTTTGCAAACCCATTGATTTTGGTTAGGATAAATCAAATGTCTGATGGGATCTCCCCTGAAGCACCAAGGCTGAGGAGGCTGGGCAGCATCCATCAGATCATTGTGAACAAAAAATATTTTAGGAATAAAGCTGGAAGTGCACTGCCAGCTCAGACACGAGCACCAGAGCCTGGTGCAGAGACATCAGGCTGGATCTGCTCCCAACCTCACACCTGAGCCTGAACTCATGAATCGAGAACTGATTTATGCTCAACAGTCTGGCCTGTAAACAGGCAAAGCTTAAGTTGAGCTCTGTAGAGCTGGAGCACTCCTGACGAGAGAGGTTTAAACCTTAGCACAGACCAATTCCCTCCTCTGTACAGCTCCAAGGTGAGGACAGGAAATGTGTGGGTGAAGTTGGGGAATTAGGGAGACAAACTCCAGGGAAATCTCAGATGGATGCAGATGTTCAAAACGAGGAATTCTGTCTAGTTAGCACTTGCTGGAGATTTTTATCGGGTGTTTCTGAGTGGACAGCGTGACCATACATAATTAAGGTCTGGTGAAAGTTTATTGTATAAGCATGCTGGAATTTTGATTTGGTTTTGTAATAAAGGAATCCCACTGAGTCATGGCTACTAAATGGACTCATAGAGGACACAGGTCTCTTCTGCAAAGCTAACACAAATGTAAGGAACTGAAATTAATTTGTTTTTTTAGTCCAGGCAAAAGCAGCCACATCTTAAATAAGGCTTGGCTTGATGACACGAAGGCTTTGCTGTATTACTGGTTCCTACCTGCTCCTGTTCCTGCCCTGGCAACGAGGCACACCAACCCTTAGCTCTGCACTGTGAACCAGATCAGAACATTGATCCAGCTGAAAAACAAACCAGCTGAAAATCTCTATAAATGTTTTATGTAAAACATATAAACACATTTAAAATAGATGGATATATTTTTAAAGGCAGGTAGAGTTCCCCCATCTAGTTTATAATTCAGAGGTGGAATGGAGGGATGAGATTCCTCCCTATAATTGCTAAGGAAGCAGTCAGAAGAGCAAAGTGGCTAAATATGAAACTGATCCTGGTGAAGAAGGATCCCAAACCGCAGCTGAATATTCAGTTTGCAAAGTGTAAATTAATTGCTCCATTGGATTGTTGTTCTGGCAGTTAATGTGTTGTGTAAATCTGAAGAGAAGGCTCAGATGTAAATGTTTTGCATGGAAAACATTTCAATATTTGGGAGAGAAATAGTTTCTGGGGTAACACTCAAATGGTGACTTTGGTTAAACTGATGTTGCTGAGAATCTCAGACAGCTGTGTCTTCTCTGGCACCTGTCACAAACCTCACACTCTGCTGGTCTTCACTATTGGTTTTCAAACACCAAAGTTCTGCACAGCTCAAGGAGTTTTTATTTACTAGCAGTTCTGCTGAATTACTTGTGCAGCTTTTCCGAGCAGCAAAGACTCTCTGTCACAAAATCTCAGGTCGAGTTTTGTCTGCTCTCACTGCTGATAATTTCCTCTGTGTGATTTGTACAGTAACCACTGTGTGGGAAAGATTATGGGCCACACATCTAAGCAGTGCATGTGTCAGGATTAAAATGCAGCTTTCTGGCAAACAGAATGAAAAATATCAACTGAATAAACTTGAATGTTTACAGATTATTAATTCTTTTATTTCACGGGAAGATTCAGACAGTTTTTTTTTTTAAATTCTGAAAATAGGTACTCAATAAGCAAAATAATAGGAAAAATAACAGCAGGAAAATTGGATGAGAAAGCAAAAATCACATTGCACAAAGATTTCTAGATTAGTTTAGTCCCATTAAAGTTGCACAAAACTTGGTAACTGTGTGTGTGGCTGTTGTCCTCTTGTGGGAAGGTGCGAGGAATAGATGAGTGCACAGTATTAATTTGGGACTCGACTTTGATGTTTCGTCGCAAACAAACCGAAATTCCCAACCCACACACAAGAATGTAAACACAATTAAAAACCAAATCCCACAAACAAGGAGAGAGAGTCATCCCAGGAATTTATGATTAAATGGCCTGGAATCTCCCTTTTGTGGAAAGCAGAGCGATGGAAGCACGTGTGCATGTGGACACAGGGTGTTCTGGTGAACCCAAGGCCCCAAACATTGTTTGGATTCATTCTGCCAGATTCTATAACTTCTTTTGTTGCTTCTGCAGGGTTTTGTTACGCTTGCTGCAAATTATTTCTACCTGTGCATTGCATACTGTATTTTATAGGGAGCAGTCAGAGCCACAGGGTTTGGAATTTATAAATGGGAGCAAACAGAGTGTTAAGAAATGAAACACATGAATCTTGTGTGTGTTAGTACTGATTCAGAACTATTTTACGTTATCTTTCCTCGTGGTGTTTTGTTGACTGTGGGCAGTTATTAACAATGTTGGAGAACTTTATTTGATGGATCTGAAGGATGTTTTCAGTAGATGTAAACAGACTGATTCTCTTCTTCCAGAAAAGTGCCTGTTGGCAGATATAAAGAGGGCATCTGGCTTTTCTTAGGAGGGGAAAAACCCATCTGGCTTTTTGCACTGGAGCAGATATGATAATATAAGGATTTTAAAAAGTACATGAAGCAAATCACTTTCTGGGTTTGCTGTTGTGAATAATATTGATGTGTATTCCTTAATTTTTATATGATACTGTTGAAATGCTGCAGTGGCTTTGTAACCAACTCAGATTTCTCTTTATCATAATGCTTCTGTTGCAGTATTTTAAATGAGAGTTCAGAAATACTTCACCCACCATGACAAATTCTGTAGCAATAGATAAAACAATATTTCATTAGGCCAGTTCCAGGTCCCACTGAATTCTCCATTATTATTTTACAGGACTGGACTTGATCTTTTGTGGTGCTTAGCCCAAAAGCCTGACTCCCCTTCCTTACTAATTTCTTGAAGAAAAGAGATGAGGTACCATCAAATTTCCAGCAATTATTTCTGTATAGCAGGTATGGTGCTCAGTTTACTTTATAGCCCATAATTGCAACACTATTCTCTTAGTTAAAACTGATAACAGATACTGAGTAGACTTGATGCAATTCAGGAATATTATCTATACAGTTCTGTGCCTGGGAGGTACCACTTCTCTTTGATACAGAGTCTGTAGTAAATAATGTGTTCCTGCAGGGTTTAGAATTTGACCTCCAGCCACTTTTGTTCTGCTAACTGGTTAAAAACAAACCTGATTTTCTGTCTGTGTTTATGAGCTTCTTGGGCAGCTGGGCCAGAGGAAAGGGCTGTGTGTGTCCAGGGGTGTTATCCTGTCCCTAACAGGAAACACTTCCCTTTGGAGTCCCAAGTGAGGCTGTGCAGCTCTGATCTTCCTGGAGAGGCAGGAGCCAGGGGAAGTCTGCAGCACTGCTCCTGGTGGGGCAAACTCCCTGCCACGAGGGTTTGGGAGCAGCAGCAGTGACCATGGAATACAGAGCACAGTGTGGTGTTCCTGGAGCATGTTCAGGGCTTGCTCAGTCATTATTTCAAGGTCATAGAGCACCTTTATTTCTCCAGCATAAATGCGAAATGCTCGGTTGGTGTGAGTTTGGGGAGTTTGATCCCCTTTCATTTGGAGCTGTCTGCTCCTTGGGCCAGTCTTCTTCCAGTTTCACAAGGTGCTCTCTGCTTCAGCAAGGGCTGCTTGGCCATGCAATGTGTTGAAGACACCTCCATTTGGAAAACTAAACCAGAGATCCCCTTGGTTCGTGCCACCACAGCATCTTTCAAATCATTTTCAAAAGCAGACTCTCTCAAAGTGTCTCTTTTTTGTGGTATCTCTCCCAGCCCTACATTTACAGCCCACACCTGGGCTCAAGAAATGACTGCATCAAGTCCTAAGTGTCAAACCAGCCATCAGCAGTGGGCCCAGGTACTGTGACAGCTGTGCAAAGAGTGGTAAAGGATAAAGATAATGATCCTAAAACTCATAGAAACTGACAGGTTCCTTTCATCAGTTCTTCATCCACAGCTTGCTGCAAGCCCTTCAGCACAGCAGGTGCCAGGGCAATTTAAATGTGCATGTAGGAAATATCTCCACAGAGATTACTGCTTTGGTGCCTGATTTCTGCTCACTTCTGGAATGGAAGAGAGGCTCAGTGTCCATTTATTTAACAGTGTTTAGCACCACCCTACAACAGAGTGAAGAAGCATCTCAACATCAGGCAATGTTGAGATGCTTGTTAGAGAGGCAAAATGTACAGAGATAATGTGACATTTCTTTTGTCCGTGGAGTACTCAGTTACTAACGTTGCTCTGGAACACCTTAGGTATTTACAAATCAATTTTTAATAGCAGTAATATACATCCCAAAGGAATGTGGGATGGCTGCAAGTCTCATCAAGCTCTAACACAGATCTGGAGCCGTACTAGTTAAACATACTTTTCTTCAAAACTCTGCTCGGGCAAAGTGACATATTTCTAGTGAGACTGTTCAGTCTACACCAAAAAAATAAGACATATCCTGAGGAAAAACAAGATCCATCCAAATAATTGCTATATGCTGCAGCTGGAGCTCTGTTTCCAGAAAATAGCTAAATATAAACTTTCCTGACTGGATGGGTGGGAAGCCAGGGCTGCCTTGCAGCAAAGATACCCACGAAATAGGATTACCTGTTAATGAGCTAATGCACAAGAATTCATTCTGCACTGAGAAGGAGATCGGAGAGAGAAGCAATGCAGCTGCCATAAGTACAATTATATAATTAATAGGACTTCTCTGGAAGTGCCACTTTGGCATCTGCTAGGAGTTATTTCTCACATTCCTGGACCAAACTCCTTCATTTCAAGCTCCAGAGGTTACATTCTGTTAGCTGTCAGTCAGGAACTCTGCACACCATCCCAGGGGACCTGCAGCTCTGGTTTTCCCCTGCTTGCTGCAGTGCCACTGGAGATGATGTGAGAAGGAGCCACAACTTCTGTGCTGCTGTCCCAGATTCCAGCTTGGAAAGGACACTGCAACCCCAGCTGTAGGACTTTACATAATCTTCCCACTTGTACATCACTTCTGCTTTTTTAGGTGACCTCTGAAATAGAAATCTGAAGTGTCACAACAATAACACAGCTGTAAAAATAGAATAAACCTTTCACAGGAATACTTTAACACAATTCTGTCACAGCTTGGAGCTGGGTTTTGGCAGACCCAGCCATTAAATCCTAAATGCTTCTGTAACCTGTACTTTGGGCTGTTTTCTGGAGAAACGTAATTCTGCAGAGTTGCCACCTACAATTCTGGACCAGATGCCACAGATTTTCAGAGAGTTTTCATGGATGTATTACACGAGTTTCCTGGCCATAATTATGGATCTTTGCAGTAATGAAAGTCTTCTGTCGTGCTTCCCCATTAAGCCGAATTCAGATGCAAGGGATGGTGGTAAGTCCAGCTGAAAACAAAGGAGCTGCATGTGACACAGGACATTCCAACCCTCATTCTCTTCCTGCCAGTTTTCCCCCGAACACTCAAGTCATCATCTACGGAAACCAAGGATTTAGTGCTTTTGTACACAAGACTATTTGAGGGTATTTTACAGGCCCATCTTGTCAAACGCTGAGAGCTGCCCTCAGAGACTGTTCTGACGAGTTTTAGCAGCCTGCTTTGAATTTAAGCTATGCGTGACTTGGGAAGAACGAGCTCGTTAAATACATTCCAGAGGTGACTTAACATAAGAAAAAAACACACCTCTTCCGTGCAGTGCTAGCAAATGTGCTGCTAAGTCAGGTGGGGTTTGTCTGGGAATAATTTGCTTGGCTCTAGTCAAGATTCTGCTGTCTGAACATAATAAAAGAGGTTGGGATAAGGCTGGATGCCTCCAGCCCAGTCACCCACACTTGTAAGAGCTTCAAAATACTGAAAGAAGTAAAAAAAATTTGACTGGAAAAATGAAGGAATCTGGTATGAAAGAGTTACTTCTAGAAATAGAATATGTCTGTGACTGCAGATATTTTAAATAGATCTTCACCAGAAGAGCCTTCATCTGTGTTTTGACCAACATGTTCCTGTGATGGACCTGACTGAAAAGAGCCTGCTCCATGCCAATTCTCTCCTCATTATTGCACAGTACAACAGGAAATGTGCTCAAGAAATTCCTTTAATAATAATTTTAGTAAAAACTCAAGGGATGTCAGGTGAAATGGAACACAGATCTGTCATATAATATTCACTGAAATACGTAAATTAAATCTGTTCTTTTGGTCATAGCTCACTTTAACTTTCCCTTTTGGTTGAAATGTGAAGCCCAGCTCTGAACTGAGAAGAAATGCAGCAGCTCCACTGTTTGTCCTCCTCAGAGAAGGGGAATTTAGGAACCAGCTGCTCTGGGAATATCACCTGCTATAAACACATCCCAGTGTGTTTTGAATTAAGTCTATTCAAGATCAGAAATCACTGCTCACTTTTATCCTTTCTACATTTCTCAGAAGATTAAATTGTCAAAGTAATGATCATTATATATAAAAAATTGAAAAAAAAAAACCCAAACAAAAAACCAAGCAACCAAGCAAAAAAGCCAAACCCACAAATTCTGCATCCCTACTCAAGTGAGGGATATCCAAACTATAAATCTGCATACCAGGGTTTAGCTAGTGCAGAATTTCTTCAGCTGTGGGACTGAACTATATCCCCAAAAACGAATTGCCAAAACAATATTTTCAACTGCCAACTCCATCTCGTGGACCCAGCATTCCCTCCTGTGGCTGAAGATGCTTTTCTTTTGGTTGTGCAGCTCACAGGACATCTTTTGATTCCTGGCCCAGCTGCGTTCCTCATCAGCCGTGGAAGTTCCCCTCTGCTGATGAGTCCTAGTTTGTCTTCGTTACTCATAACACTTGGTACTCCTTAATCTCTTTTCCCCTAATCATCCAAAAGCACGTTGCAGATATTAACGTGCAGATTTGCCTGCTGGCAGACTCCCAGTTTCCAGTTCAGGTTACTGATTTGGAAACTGTGGCTTAGTCCCTACAGCACAACAAAGAACGTGTTTAATAGAACTCAAGGAGCTGCTTTTATTCTTATTTACATCAGCTCGTATTTGTCTTTATTCTCTTGCTAATTGTGGAAATTAGCTCAGCGCTGCTCTTACTTTTTACAAGAAAGAAGCTCCCTGAGTGGTTTCATTTGCTGCTGAGGAGAGGAAGGCTTGTGTGTGGAATTTTTGGAAGAATTTGCCAGATAAGGCCCCAAGTCCAAGCCAGGCATGCTATTTTTATCTCTGATATGACTCTGAGTTGCAGCAGTGATGTTACAGTAGCAGCTAATTTAGGGTTCAAAGCAAGGTAAGAGGCAACTTGATACTCAGTAATTTTGTGTTATTAAACATTGGTTATGAAATGTTACTTCTGAGAAGGCTATTTTGTACATACATCACAAGGAAATTCCTTTTTCTTGGCACTGAGATGTTGCTTCCATGGATCTTGGCACAGAGCATTGTGAATCTATCACATTGTTGCAATCCAAAGCAAACTTTGGTTCAAATAAGACAATAATAAAATGAAATAAGGGGACAACTGTATTAATTATGGTTAGTTGTCTGTGCACAAACAAAAATGCTGATACCAACACCGACCTTTCAGTTCAGCAGAACCTCTGCAAACAGGGGTGTCCTCTGCCTGACTACAACAACTCTGCAGGTGTGGGTATGAGTAAAGGAGCAGCTCAAAAACCTGTCCCGGGATGACACCAAGCTCAGGGAGAAAAGAGTCCTCGAGC
Source organism: Oreocharis arfaki (assembly GCA_013398015.1). Taxonomy (NCBI): domain Eukaryota; kingdom Metazoa; phylum Chordata; class Aves; order Passeriformes; family Paramythiidae; genus Oreocharis; species Oreocharis arfaki. The sequence goes on from VZRR01006990.1 coordinate 528,689, forward strand.
CCTTGCCGTGTGTGGTCAGAGTACAACAAATTAAGATGAGCTTACTCTGAACACTGCAGCTAAACTTTGAGCAGGTCTTAAAGGAACAGATCATGTGGTAGCTAAGGCTTCAACTTTCCTTGCTGCTCTCTGCTCTCAAGCTGCCTTTATAATAAAAAATCTCAGTGCCTAATTTCCCTTTTCCCTAAGGAAAGGTTGGGTTTTGGGGCTTTCTGCTGAATATCCTGGATACTCCTAGCTCAGGCCTGTGGTGGAAGCAGGATCTGATGGAGAATGAACCCTGCTCAAACCCCAGGTTTTGTAATGGGTGTGCTGCTTCAGCAAAGAGATTTGTGGGTTTATTTTCATATCAATTAATGCCCACAAGCACAGCAGGTTAAGTGCTTATATTCAGTTGTTTCTTTTCCAATCTGCATCGCTATGAGCACATACACTGATAATATTCCTTGCATTTTGATTTTGTTCCCTTACCTGTAACATTTTAGCTACAAAGCGTAAAAAATCCGTGAGGATAATTTCATCAATCCCCCTGTTTTGTAATAGTTGTGACCTTCTGCTTGTCCTGGAAGCCTGAGGGTTAAAGAGCAGCTTTTTGGAAACAACCTCTAGATCATTGTGTTTGGCAACAATTTCCAGGTTTGATTTAAGTTCCTTCCCTCGCTCCATTACTCAGAGCTGCTCCTAACGAGGCTCCGTAGTGACAGGAGAGCCGTGGGCATCCCTTCAGTCACTTTGCTTGTCCCTGAAGGTCCCCTGCTGTCCCCCAGGGCTGTCCCTCCCTCGGGAGCACGGCAGTGGTAAAGTAGGAGTACCCTCTGCTGGCATGTTTTGTGCTGGGCTCTGTCCCACAGCTCTCCTGCCTGCTTCTGTTAGTCCACAGCACATTTCCTAGTTATCCCCACTCCATATATTCATTGACACATTTCCCTTCAGAGGCATCTTTATACTTTAGTCAGTTTTACTATTCTACCTAAATTTTATAATTTTTTTCATCTCAATGTGACATAGGTCGTTATAAATAATTCTTTCCCTGCTTGGCTTTCAGGTCCTTGAGTTAAATATTTTTTCCAACAATCAGCACTTGGACAAAACATATTATAATTTGTTTTTAAGTGCTGATACACTTGATACCATACGTGTTATGTGGAATGCTGATGGGATTCCAGATCACATTCCAGGGATCACAGATACATTGAGAGTCTTGGGGAAGTTTCTACAACAGAAATCTAAGGAGGAGAAGGGTTTTGGTTTCTTTTCAACCCCAAAAGTAAATAGCAAAGAAAAATCACTCTTCTGGGTCTGAGAAATCAAAATTGTCTTGGGCTAGAGGTGAATCCAGGCCCTCTTTAGCCACTCTTAGCTGGAATTCAGAGAGGAGACCCTGGGATCTGAGCACTTCGGTGAGTGTTGAATACAATGGCATAGCTGGGAGAAAGGAGTAGCTGCAAGTGAAGATCAGAAATCCCCTCGGGGCGAGGAAGAAGGAACAGATTGTGCTGCCTGTGGTTTGCCCCATCCATGGCTGGTTCAGAGCATTCCCTCTCCCAAACGCTCCAGTAGATTTTTAGGAAAGAAAAGCCTCAGTTCCCTCGGGCCCCTCATTGTCCTGCTGTGTTTAACTCTCCTGTCTGCCCATCCCTGGCACAGAGGAACCAACTGCCTGCTCTGGGGCCCCTCACAGATGTTTTGTAGGCTGCTTTGTGACGGGGCAGCTGCTGTGCATTGATGGAAAGCCACAGAGAACCACGGCAGTTGCTCTTTAAGCTTCTTCAGTGCCGAGTGTCTAAAGCAGAACGTGGCACCTCTGGTTCTGTAACAGCATCGGACCCGCCTAGAACGTCAAAGCTGCCACTGAGCAAGCAACACAGAAGACATGACAAAATAACACAGCAGGCTGCACATAAAATAGCAAATTATTGTATTTCTTTTCTGCATTTACCTCAAATAATCCTTTGGAGGTCTGAAACAAAAGCAAGGCAGTGCTCGGTAGGTGTCAGTCCTTTGAGACTCATTCCACAGCTCCACCACCGCACCCATCGGTTGGGTAACAGATGGGCTGAGGAGGAAAACAACACAGCTGGATTTCCTTTCCTGTACTTGACACCTGGGGATTTCTGGTGACTGGCACGGCCCTGCTTGGATGTGTCACCTTGTGAGACAGCATTTCTTGGGGCAGCACCTTCCAGAGGTGTTGCATCAAAGAGGAATTCACTTTGGAATGTCTGTGTTTCTACTGGTTGGTATTGGCTATGAATTATTGATCACAGCTTTGCAGTTTACACTGCAGCCCAAAATGCCATTGTATTCTCAATTCTGTCAAAAATACCCATTTCAAAATGCTTTGACATCTGCTTTTCTGGAGAAATGGGATCTGCTTTCTTTCCCTGACAGCTCTGGCAAACTGTGAAAGGTAGCTGTAAAATACCTGGTGGGTTACAAATCCAACACAGCTCTAAGAGTCTGCAAGTCTGAAGCTGTGTGATTACTGCAGATTGAGAAGTCTGTGAAACAAATGGATTTGGATTTTCTCTTTCCAGGAGGGAAGCTGTGCAGTTTGGTTTGCTTTACCTTGCTGCTCTGATTCATATTTAGAGTCAGACGTAACGAAAGCTCACCTCAGCCTCTTCTTTCTTGGATTCAAAATCTTAGTGAGGTTGTAGATTTTTGCCTTGAGATCACTTGGCTTCTTTTCTAGGGTCTTCTGATCTGAATGATTTGTTTTCAGGAGGCTTTATCTGTCTTTAACCGTGCTTTGTAAACTGAGGGGCCAGATCCAGCTGAGATCAAAAGGTTCCCGTCAGATTAAGGGAGGGAGGTAAATGAGACCCCTTTCGGAATTCAGAGACACAGACAGAGCTGTCATTAGCAAAGCAGACAGTGGGATTTCTCTTCTCCAGCCATAACTATTGGCCCTCTCACGCCCCTGTGTGGTTATCAAACCTTGTACCATATTCTGATGTTGATATCTCATCCAGTATCCCGCTGTCAGTTACGCTGGATGACTGCAAACTGCAAGGGAGTGGGTTCATCTGAAGGACAGAAAACAGAAATGGGAAACACCTGCTAAGGTACTGGTCCAATAACGCATTTTTTAAGGGCTTGTCAGACGAGGGTAGAAAAGAAGTTTAATGTTTCTTGGCTTGATGCTTTCTAAATGCTTCTTTCATCTCCCTCTTCCTCCTCATCCTCCCAAAACCAACGCTCACATCAAAGAGCTTTGGCTTCAAAAATGTGCAGTCTTGAAACACAGTTCCATGATTTTCAGGTTTCCATCCCCAAAAGTCTCACCCAGATCACCTAAGCTGTTTCCTGAGTGAATGTGTTGAAAATGATACAACTTTTAAAATTTTTAAAAGTAACTTTAGTCTCGGGTTTGTTTGCAGTTTCTGTGGCACACACAGACCCCCTTAAAGTAAATGAATACAATAAACTTTCCGCAAATTTAGAGATTTGGGTCCTGTCCTTGCCCACAACGTAGCATCAACAGCACACTCAATATTTATCATTTCCAGCGATCACGAGGCAGTCACAATATTCGCCCAACTTTTTGAAATGACCGGAAATCCTTCAGCGAATTCAATCTACATATTAAATACCTCATTTAGCGGAGTTAGTGCTAATTGAAATACGTGTAAGTGCTCGGCGTGGTGTCCAAGAGACTGCCACGACCGCCCTGCCATTGCCGAGCGCTCAGCCGAGGCAGCAGCCGGGAGACAGAGAGCGTGTGTGTGCGTCTGCGAGAGGGTGGGGTGGAATATTCATGCCATTCAAAAGACTCATGTCGTTACTTAACAGCTCCATTAACCTCCTGCCACAAGTCATGACCTTGTGCTGACCCTGGCCAGCAAAGCAGCCCAGCTCTGAAGTACAAAACATGAAAGTGGGAGAAGGAAGGAGCGGAGGAGGAGGAAAAGCACAGCTCTTCATGGAAGAGGCTTCCAAAGCCATTCAGACGGACGCGGAACAAAAGCCGCTGTGCATAGGCCATCCCCACCCAGGCGCTCACTCACTGGGGAGGGTTTTCCTGGGGAGTCTTTCAGAGCCAGCTGCAGCCTCACCCGACCTTTCAACTGTGAGGTTCCTTTTAATGTCAGGCGCCCCGGTAAAGCGAAGGGAAGCGGCCCGAGAGCGCACACAGCAGCAGCCTCTAGATCTCCTGTTTCTGTCCCGCTTTGCTTTGCAGCACAGCCCTGTTTGCACAAGCGCTGCTGCAAGCCATCCCACCTGAATTTCAAAAATTCAGGGAAGGGAAAAACTTCGCGAACCAAAGATGCTTTTTCTGTAGTTTTTTGGTCCCTGGAGTCGTTTCGATAGCAGGGATGGGATTTACAAGCCCAGCTCTGCAATGTCAGTATCAGGAAATAGGCAAAGTGACCCCAGCTTTAAGTGAGAAGGAAGAAGGTGGGCTGTGATTGGCACGGGTGGAAGGGCAGCAGGAATTTGTTTGGGAAAGTTCTGTGGAGCTGTAAAACGGTACTTTGAAAGCAGGCTGGGAATCTCAGTGAGGGCTGTGGAGACGGATGATGAGAAATTCCTTGTGGTGAAGGGCTCTGAGGGGAAATATCAACTCACAGAAGCTCAGGCAAAGTGGAGTTTTTTCCTCTAATTTTCTAATAGAGCAGCAACAAAAGTGGAGACACCTCGGAGTGGCTTCAGGGAGCCTTGAGGAATTATTCACGTGTTTTGCTGACCACAGATTTCGGTCAGCAGGCACCTCACTGCTCAGGGAAGTGCTGACCCATCTGACCAGTGGCTCATTTATTCATTTGCCCTTTCCAGCAGACGTCAGGACAGGATGTTTTAGAGGAATTTCCATAAAGAGCCTTTTTAAAATAACCTACTTCAAAAAGAGGCTCCTTGGTGCAAGCAGAGATTGGCTTCTGTTCTGAAGCTTGAGGTTTATGAAAATCGCTGTTTCTCTTTGATTTTCCAGTAGTAAATAATTATAGGTTTGACATCCTCAAGCTTTTAAGTATTGTGAGTCAGACATCCAGCTATGAGATGGTTCATAAAATTCTCACTAACCTGAAAATAATAAACACTGGGTTATTTTTGCTTTCTTCCTGGATTTGCATCCTTTAGGGTAACAGGTTTTGGGTTTTCTCCTGTGGCTGTTTAAAGTGTCCTCCTTATTCTGAAGGCTGAGGACTATTTGTGCACAGCAAATTCTGGGAGTGAGCTCACCCAGAGAAGCTGGACAGCTCTCAGGAATTGCAACAAAACTCTGACAGCAAGCAAAGGAGCTCTGGCACAAAATCCTGTAAGGGTAACCAGGCCAGGCCAGGAAGTTCCCAAATGCATGAAGCCATGTATTCTCCAAGGGCTGTATCTCCTGTTTGATCTCCAGCAGCAGAGAGCCCTTCCCGTCTGACAACAGCCAGGCCAGGCCAGCTGGGCCCTGCACCCCTCCCACTTCCCCCTGCAGCTCCTGCCTTCAGCTCAAGGCTGCCTGCCCGGCTCTCCCTGTTTACACATTTCCAAATTCAAGGAGGAAAAGGGAATATCAAACAGACCTGGGCTCTTTTGAAGTGGCTGGAGGATGCTATCAGGACCAGAGGGTGTGTTGTGCCTTTGAGGCTCATTTGTCTTTCCCTGGTCCTTGTGTGCAGGCCTTTAAAAATTCCAGTCTCCAAAGCCATCCCAATCCCAGTGGAGCTTTAACCAGCCATTCCAGTCTCCAAAGCCATCCCAATCCCAATCCCAATCGAGCTTTAACCAGCCATTCCAGTCTCCAAAGCCATCTCAATCCCAATCCCAATCGAGCTTTAACCAGCCATTCCAGTCTCCAAAGCCATCCCAGCCCCAGTGCAGCAGCCGTGGCACCATTGCAGGGCTGGGGTGGTCTGTGCTGAAACCCTTCTCTCTGTGGTTTTCAGGCAGGGAAGTTGCTTTATTCTTTCGAAATAAATGATTGGACTGAAATAAGTTCTTGGCTGCCAGGAAGAAAATCAAGGATTTGATTTGTTTTTGAAGGAGGTTTTGTCCGTCAGGAGAGCTTCCTCCTTTAATGTCAGCTGCAATGGCCGCCGTTTGGAGACCTTCTATCAGACCCACACATCATTAAATAACGGCCTTAAAATCATCCTATTCCTTCTCTCAGCTTTGGCACTTAAACCAGGAGCTGCGACTTTGGGCTGGATCTTCAAATCCTTGTCTGTGCCTGCTCTCTCCTGGTCGGTGGCTGGAATTGCTTCTCGAGCACTTAAGATCGTGTTGAAAGGAGAAACCCAAAGCACCTGGGATTTGTTGGGGCTTATTTCAGGACCGCCCCACTTTACCAGGTCTCCTTTCGGGTGAAAAAAACTTTTATAGGTGAAAAAAAGTGCTTTTGCTAATTAAAAAGTAGCGAGGAAGATAAAATTTTGAAGCTCCAAATTCTTGAAGTGAGTTACAGTTTGGAATATCAATATTAGGAAAAAAAATATTTTCAATTCATTACTGAGCGCTTTCTTAAATCCAGGATCTGATTCAACAATTCTTTTTATAGGTTTTCCGAGAACTGAACTAAAAGCAGCCCAGACACAGAACCACAGAATAACTGAGGTTGGAAAAGACCCTTGAGTCCAGCACTGCCAAGGCCACCACTAACCCATGTCCCCAAGTGCCACATTGACACATCTTTTAAATCCCTGCAGGGCTGAGGACTTCCCTATCCAGCCTGCCCCCTGCTTCTGACACAAAGTTGTTCTCTGCCTGTATGCAGCCAGCAAAAGGTTGAAATATCCTTACTTTGATTCCATGTACCCCTGTGTTGTGCTGCTTGCAAGAAAAAAAAGTTAAAATTAATTTGAAAAAGAGTTTGAAAACCAAAATAATCAACGATGTCTCTGAAAAAAAAACCCAAAAAGAAAAAAACCATTTCTTAACCTTTGTTTGAAGTTTAATTTCCCCCTTTGTTTTTACTTTAAAAATATAAGAAGTATCAGTTCTGTTTGTATGAATCATTTTAGGCGTTTTGGGGTTTAGGCAGCTGCTTAACTGCTATTTCTGTTTGTAGGTCAATTAGTTACGCCCTAAATGGAAAATAGCAGGAATTTTTCATTCTTTGGTGTTCTGGCCAGTGAGTCCAGGTAACCAGGAAAGGCAGCAGGGTTGAAGCTTTAGCAGGAGCTGGATTCTTTGTTATCTGGGCTTTAATCTTTCTGTGATCAGCCTCTTGTTCTCACCCCTCCAGACCCGGTGAAGGCAAAGCTGGGTTCTACAGGAGCTCCCTTCTTTGCTTCCCAGATTGCTGGGACACCTCTGCAGAGCTCAGAGTGCAGCAACAGGGGGAAAGCATCTTTTCTCTTCAGCTAAAATCGTTTTTCACATCCCTTTCCTTACCTGGTAAGAGTTTCCTCTGTTGTTAAAAAATTACTCCTGAATACCACACAGCTGCTTTTCATGTGGGAGCAATTTTCAAAGGTTTGGAGACCTGGTGATTGCCCAGGGTGTCTACAACAGAAAAAATCTGCAAGATTCAGATTAAAATGGTCAGAAATCTTCCTGAGATCGTTACGTTCCAGTGTGGTTTGCTCTTAGATTTTGGTGTGTGATGCTTAGGAAAAAAGGTTGGAACAGCCTGAAGTGTCCTGGCCAATCTTCCCTGGATGATACAGAGCAGCATGGGCTGCTCTGGATTGAATGCTGCAAAAAAAAATACCTCCTGCAGACTGGTAGATTTTTTGCTTGACTGGTTATAAAGCATGGGCAGAGATTAAAGAGTCATCTTTAATTGGATGCCTTTTAAGGGTCCAAAAATGTTGTGTGATTTCTTTTCCTGCTAACTATTGTCTTATGTCAAAATATTCTCCATCTCCTGTGATTTGTCATCAAATTGCTATCCTAGTCTTAAGGACATGGTGATAATTTCCATGACAACACAGAAAGCTTCCAGAAACAGAGATTTCTGACTAAATATATGAAGGCTGTTGAAAAGCACAACTGCAAGAATTCTGCCCACCCACTGTAAATAACAGACAGAGAAGTTAAGGTTGCATGATCTCATCTTTTGAAACTGAAATGTTCTTCCCATCATGTTGATTTACTTAATGTTAGGGATTTTTTTTTTATTGGGTGAACAAGCATCTCTCCAAACAAGAGCAATAAACCCTTGATATGCTGATGCACAAAGCCTTGCTCTGTGCCATGCTCTTAAATAAAAACACACAGAACAAATACCCAGAACCGACAAGATGACTGGAAATAATTGAAACACTTCTAATCCATCCTTTGACCTGAATGTAAAACCATGTAAAAGCATAGATGTAAATGTAAAGTGTGCTAAGACCTCAGCCTGCAGTTTAAACCCACGATAAACTAAGTCCTAAAGCCTCACGGTTGGAAATGTTCAGAACCAAAGAGGCTCCAACCCTGAGCTGTCATTCCCGTTGCTGGCTGATCTTCCTTTGATGGAGTATCTGGTTGTCTTGGTGTCAAATGGGGTTTTATAGCAGTTTTCCAGGATTTTAACCACCATTCCCTGTCCCGTGAACACCACCCCTGTGTTTGATGCATTCTCAGACAGAATCAAGACGATCCTTCAGCAGCTTAAAAGTTGAAGAAGTCACCATGCCCTGCCCAGGGGGGCAGCAGGGTCAGTTCCATGGAGTTCCATGGAGTTGGGGAAGGAGTTAACTTTATAATGAATGTGTTTATGGGTTTCAAAAAGCTCTCGCTGAACCTGATGTTGATCATTGCCTGTGTGCTGCACCCACACTCTGCAGTGACTAACAGTTCCTAATTCATGCTAATAACTCCCCCGAGGGAAATGGGAATGCTTGGCCCTTCACCCTGCCTTGCTCTTTCCTTGTGGTTCCTCTTCGCAGATCAGCAAGCCAGGCGATGTAACCTGGTGAGAGAACTGGCCATTCCCACCTTTCTGCTGCCTCCATAAATGCTCCATTTGCATGGAAAATCATGCAAATCAGCCCTTGAATTTTTGCCTCGCTTAATTGCAAAGCTGGTTACTGCTCTGTGTAAACAAGCTGATGGCGTTTTGTTTGCTGACAGAACAAAAAAAAAAAGAGAATTGAGACAGTTTATATTTGGCAATGCTTGGTTTTTGTGGGTGGTTTATGGCCTAATCCTGATGGAGACATTTGGTTTCTATTGTATGCTAGAAAATAACAAGATTTTAGAAAAGAAATCCTGACTCTTCGTGGTGTGAAGTGTTTGATTCAGCTCTGATCCTTTTTTCCTCCCTTCTGTTATATTAATAAAATCTGAAGTAGCAAATGAAAAGGGATTAATTGCATACTGGCATCCAGCAGCTTTGGTTCTGCTTTCCCAAATTTTCTGTTGCTGCTTTCATTGCTAAAAGGCTCTAAAGTGTCACGATGCTCCGTGGGTGAAATTTCATTTGTTTCCCCTTTCTTTGCAGAAGTAGAAATAATTCCAGAGGGGGAGGGAAAGAGACTTTTGCGTGTCAGTGACAAGTCTTGTGCTCTGAGAAAGTCCAGGAACTCTATCTCTGTATATGGCAGCATCCAGGCACACCACCCCTCTGCCCACAGCACAAGGATAATGCTCAGGACTGGGGCTGGGAGGGGGGAAAGTCCCTGGGAAGGGTTGGGGGGGGTTTGCTGCACTGTGTGAGGCACCAGCCTTTGCCAAGCAGTCTCAGGTTCTCTAGAATCAGCTCCAAGCCTCTCCTGGTGGAAATTCCCACCCTGCCACGGTGTGGCTCAGGATGCTCTGCTGTGCTGTCTCTGATCAGACTTTTCAGAGAGTTCCTTTGGAGGTGTCTGTCACATTCCAGGGAATTATGCAATTTAACCACCCTCATTTTCCTTGCAGCCTTCCTGTGTGTGTGTGAGACTCAGGAGATAAGTCCAGGAGATTCCTGTCTCCTGGTTATCCCAGACATCCACAGTGATGGGAACTGGGCACCTCCACGTGGGTGCTTCAAGACCTGATTGGCAGAGAAACACCTGGCTGGACAAGTACTGATGATAATGTGATTTGGGGGGGAAAAGGAAATCCATCTTTTCTTACAGCAGACTCTTAAATTGGATCAGCCTCTCAGATTTTCGGTGATCCAAAGGACATTGGCTTAGCCCTACGACTCCTTTTCATTCCCTAATAGCCTGTGGTATTTTAGTGATAGGGAGCTGTGGGGAGCTACATAAGCCTTGCTATTCTGGGCCAAAAATAGTTTCACAAGAAGTGACTCCTGCCAAAGAATTGGTTCTCTTAAGTCGCAGACTTTGGCCTCAAAGTGTTGTGGAATGCCATGAGCTCTAAATGCAGGAGGAAAAACATATTTGCAGGCAGAGTTTTCATTTGATTCTATCAGTGGGGACGCCGAGCAGTATAAATAAATGAATTTCAAGAACAGACTGTATTTAGCTCTAATTAAAGGAAGATTTCAAGAATTGCCAGATTAAGTAAATACTGTATTAGCTCTGTCTGTTACAGCCGTGGCAAACCAGCCCATTTGGAAGCTGAATTGTTTCCTGGAGGCACACGAGAAGAGAGTGTTTTCTACATGTTATTTTAGCACAGAACGTTTGGGATGAGCTCCTTATGCCCAAATTAAGAGCCCAAATGCTCCTCTGCAGCCTGTGATGGTTTTCTGTGCTGGGCAGGAATTGCCACTCAGTGACTGCAGTCACACAGCTCCCAGAAACATTTAATGCCAGGGAAAACTCCTAGGAGCTGCTGTAGGAAATTTCACCTCCAGCTCATTTTGCTTCTGGTGTCTCAAACAAGAGAGACCCTGAACCATGGGGGGATTTGATAGGAAAACAAAACAAGACAAATATGATGCAGTTGTACCCCTCATTAGGCAGGGGTGCTGCCGCTGTGAAAAATCCTTGGTACAGCCTTGGCTCAGAGGTTTTGTGCCACTGGAAGAGCCACTGGGGGCTTTGGGTGCCCAGTTCTTGGGGGTGTTGTTTGTCCCACTTGAGTTTTTCAAAGAGGGAAAAGCAAGCTTTAAAATATGTGGGCTAATGAGATCATATCAAACTTATTTCAGCTGAAAATTTAATCCAAAAAAATTGTAATCTCTTTGTAAAAGGAACTAGCTGGGCCTCTCTTTAGGGCTTTGCAGTAGAAGTTCCTGCAATGTGCAGCACAGGCTGAGGCAAGAAAACCTCTCTTGTAACATGAGGGGAGAACTCACCTCTCCACACCAAATATTTGCCACACCAGAGAACTGTCCAGACTCTCCTTACAGGGTCTTTTAGACGAGGTTTTTATATCTATTGTGTAAGGTTGATACATATGGTGTGTCCAAATAAGGGAGAAATAGGTTCCTCTCTGAGGCACAATTCATCTCACCCTGGCAGAGATATTTCCAGATGTCCAGGGTAAGACAAAGTGTGCCCTTCAAGTGCTCATTTCTCCCAGTTGTGGAGAGAAGTTGGAAAACTGGCCCTCAGATATATTTATGTGTGCTCTGGAGATACCCAGAGGTACTGACATTAATCTGGGCTCTGTGGTCTTCAGGGGTGCCAGCAGATAATCCCTCTGTCCAACTCTTTACCTATTAACAAACACAGAATATTCTCACCGTGGGTTTTCTTTAAGGCAAATGAATAATTTCAAGTGTTACAGCCTTAGAAATAATTTAGGGAGCTTTTCATTATTTGTGCAAGGTTGTGGTGTCACCCAGAAATATGTTAGAAAAAGACAAAGGAGACAATTTAAAATTTGGGACAAATCAGAGGAATTTAATAAGGAACTCTCAACTGGGATTCCTGAGAACAATTACTTTGCTTGGATTTCTCCTGTAATTTATGGCAGCCTGTCCAAGCAGAAATCATGCTGGCAGTGTTCCAGCAGACTGACAGGACACAGGTTAAAACCCATCCAGTTTCCAAATATATGGTTCCTCCCTCCCCACTCCCTTTCTTTCCACATTATATCTTCAAAACGAGCAAGCCCAGTGCTGACTCTAAGCTGAGGACTGAGACTTTGCACAGTCTGGCCACACCTCCTGCCTTTCCCTGCTTGGTGAAGAGCTCAGTGCACCACGAGTCCTCCACAGATTCGGTCAAAGTCTTCATCTTAAGGTGGGGAAAAAAGAGGGTTTTGAGGGAAATATCATCACTGGCTCTGAGACTTCCCAGTGTAAGGTCACACACCCTTGTTTTCCATTGATGTCTGCATCAGGATTATTTTATTGGGAGCGGTGCTTGCTTCATGTCAGCAGTGCAGGGGTGATCTGGGTGTTATCTGTGACAGCTGCAGATAAAGAAGGTCACCTTCCCAGGCTTTCAGGTAATCAGGTGTGCCAAGGAGGAAGTTTATGGGTAAATCCTGTCCTGTAGGACAGCAGAACCATCAGTGTGGAATTATTGGAGTGGTCCAGGAGAGGTCCATGCCATCCACACCTGCCTGGGCTGATGGAGAGGAGCACTGGGCTCCCAGTGCCCACACTGGGCACACTCTGGTGACTCCAACATGGATTATTCAGCTCAGGTCAGGAGACAGAAATTGTAAATGAGTGGTTTGAAAACGTGGCTAAACAGAGCCCAGCTTCCTGCACTAGGATGTACAAAGCCACTGTGGGGAACCTTGGTGCTGGAAAGCCGGGGTATGAAATAAATCTCTTCAGTGTGGAAGCGAGAAGGCTCAGTTTGGAAGCAGGAACATCTTCGGTTACCAGTAGGTGTCATTGCAGGTTTGCAGTCACTGGGGCCCCAGCCCTTGTGACATGCACCCAAACCATGGCCCTGCTTCTCGGAACTTCACCTGCTGCCGTGGATGGAGCCCGCTTCTAATCCCCACACCGCTGGGAACCCATGGCCACTCTCCTCAGTAGTTCCTACCTACAGTGCTGTTCTTTAGCTAATAGATTTGTCTTCGGCACTCCCGGGGGTGTGCAGCAAGCAGCTTTGTTTCTTCAGGGCATCCATTCCACACACCCAAAGAGAGCACCTTTGGGAAGGCCTCTCTCTCCCATGGAAATGCGACTTTGCCAAGATTCCCATATCACCATCGACTGAGCCAATCTCCGATTTCAAAGACCCCCAGGCGTGCTTGACTGGATCTAGAAAAACGACCTTTTTATTGCTGCTGCATTGTTCTTCGGGTGGATGAGTTTCCTGCCTCCCTTCCCGGGTGGCTGCAGGGTGTTTGTGTCAGCAGGACGCAGATGAGCAGCCTGTGGGGCAGGGACAAGCAGGGGGAGGTTGCAGTGGGGCCCTACCCCCACGACCCAATCCCACCTAAGCTCATATTTCCATGTGCTATCTCACGTGGACATAAAACCACATTTGTCCCCACTCTAGGCTCTTAGGAAGACAGAGATATAAAAATATAATCACAGCTTCAGCCTCCTGTGATGGGACAGGTTTCCTGCCCTCAGTTACTCCTGTCGTGCACCGAGCGTGGGTGGCCAGGGCTCGGCAGGACCAGGGAAGGTCCGAGGCAGCCCTGTGAGTGCCACTCCCACCCCCACTCAGCCCTGGGAGTGCCACTCCCACCCCCACTCAGCCCTGGGAGTGCCACTCCCACCCCTAGCTCTGCTGTAATTGTTTTGCCCTCGGATCCCATTTCCCGTTGCAGAGCCGCAGCACAATGACATCCATACATGCTGCTGTAATACGCTCTGGCCTTTCTCTTCCTGTGCTGCTTCTGGCTGATTAGAGGAGAAATTCTTGTTCTCAGTCCCAAGGCATTTGTTCTTGCATCCCATTACCATGATCCAATTCTCCGGGGGAATGCCATTCTTCCTGTAGGGCACTGGATATTAATGGTGCCTCCCAGCTGTACAGCATCAGCAAGTTTCACTCACGTATTCTGACACTCCGTGCCAGGGGCCTGCAGAAAAATATTTTACAAGACTGGTTGCAAGTCTGATCCTTCACCAACCTGAGTAATTGGCCCATACCAGTTCAATCCTTTTTGGTCCATTCTGTTATCATTTATCTTTTAAATAGTTTTCTCTCTACAGCAAAATTCTTACACCGAGCCTTGTTTTCTGTAGTTTAATTATGATGTCCCAGCTGATATTTCACCAAATTCTGCCCTGATGTCCACATGGATCAATTACACACCCATGGACATCTCCCATTCCCTTCCATACAATCCTCAGATGCTTGTTTGGATGCCTGAGTGGGAGCAGTCGAAGCACATAGTTTGGGACCTCGGTAGTGGAAAATGTTGGCTCTCAAGTCTGATACAAAGAGCTCCCCTCCACACAGCCCTTCTGTCCCTCACACGTGGCACAACATAAACCTGAGTGTTCAGTGGCACAGAAAAGCCTCCGTGGAAAATGTAGGGAGAATGTTACAGAAATGAGGTACAAACGAAGAACCAAGAATAAGAATTTATTACATAATGCATTAACTGGCTTAATTGTTAATTACATAATTATTAACTGGCTTATCCTTTCTTTAAAAAGCCCAACCTAGCCTAGGTTCCCAACTCCCAGATTTGTGGGGATATTGAGTGCTTTTAACCAGAGAGAAAAGACTGCCATGCATCTTCAGCCATGCTATGCACCTGCCTAGCATCTTCAGCTGGAAGTTTGGAGAAGACACTGTGGTTCTGCAGGGCAGCTGCAGGTCTTTTCTCATGGCCTTGGAAACCTGGCAATCACAGCTGTACCACCAGACAATGTCCAAGCTCCTTTTTTCTCCCTCTTAGAACTGAGTTTGAGGTATCTTTCTCAAAAGAGCATGGAATTTCAAGGCAAAAATGTATTCAAGAAGCTGATTCGCTGAAATCGAGCGAAAAATCTCAGGCACAGAAGTGCCAATAGAAAAACAGATTGACAAAGGCAAGGTTCTTTTTTTCTTCCCCTATAATTTCTTGAAATATGATGGTACTAAATTTATGCTTTTAAAATTTTTGGATGTCACGGAACTCACATAATGGACTGGGCCAAGTGGCTCCTTATAGCTCATTTTATTTCCTGCTCTTTCCTTCACAGGTAGTGATGATCTCTCTTTGGGGCATCTGCATTTACTGCAACTCTGAGAGGTAAATTTGGTGTGAAGAGTCAGAAGAGCACTCAGAGATCCTGGTGCTTGTGTAGCTGCCTTGAGCATCAGAAACAGCAGAGGGAGGGAAACACACCAAAGAAGGAACACAACCAGAAAACTGAATTTAAATAGTATGACCCAAATTTTCCATGAGTGGGTTCAGCAGTATCTCCTCAGTTGCTTTTATGCCCTGCTAAGTAACAGCCCGAGAGAGTCCTGTTTATTTTTATGTGAGAGCTCTTTCTGAGACCTGGATTTCTGGGCAGGCATAGCTCCTGCCATGACTGGTGGTGTAATAAATGAAGGTATTTCGTGAGCTGGGATGTTCCCAGGACACTGCCACAATCTCCAACTCACGGCACAGCAAGTGTGCAGCACTTGGAAAGCTGCTCACAGCAGAGAGCATCTTCTAAGCACTGCGAGCTTTAAAGGCAGGAGATGCTGCTGCTGACGGATCCAGGCCTTGGTTTGCTCCCTGAATTCTTGTGGTCAGATTATTTACTTTATTGTGCCACTCAAAAGCAGCAGGGAGGTAATTCTTTGTCCGTGTATTTTTCCATTGATGTTGAGCGGGGCTGGATGATTACATGGGTTGTGCTTTGTTAATTATGAGCACTTAGGGAAAAATCCCATGGCATTGTTGTTGCAGCGGGCGGGTGAGCGTGCAGCCTTTCCAGAACAAATTCCCAGCTGTGCAGCTCCAAGGGCATGGCCACATCACACAGTGGAGCGTGGGGCAGCCAGTCCCAGTGACTGCCAACCAAACCAGCTCCCAAACTGGGAGCAGCAGGGCTGTGTTAGCACGGGAATGCATTTTGCAGTGGGGTTTGTTAATGAGAATGCAGCTTTCTGCTAACAGAGCTCTGCTGCTTCCAGGGCTGGGCCTGGCATGGCTGCACCCCCTGGATGTTCCAGCAGGACCCCACGACCTTCTGTACCATACAGAACCTATATGCACCTATAAATAATCCATGTGGCTCCTGCTGCAATATCACATTTGTTATGTGATAGTCCCGAGGCCCCCAGGTGGATCGGGGCTCCCACATCCCTCGCAGCCGTCCGTGCTGCACAAAAGGGAATTGGATATCCCGAAGACATCAATCCCAGCCACCAGGAATTCTTGGGCCGGGATGAATCCCACTGGGCTATTCCTGGAAAGTGAATGCAAGATATGCACAAGGGGTTTAAAGCGAATCAGAGAGGCCACGAAACACGCAGAGCTTTTGTTTACACAGCTCTGAAACGTCTTCCGTGTGATTCCATGGAGACACCCAGAAGATTCCAAGGTTACCCTGCACAGCTCTCCCTGCAATTGCAGATGTACCCTGGGCTTTGGGAGATGGGTGCCCTGCTTCACCTGCAGATGTGGAACTGCTTTCCCAGCCTCAGAAATGGTTTTTGCTGGGGGTGGTTTTCAGTCTGGGTTAAATCCTCAACTGATAAAAGTCCACAGCTGGATTTCTTTTGATCTCCAAAACTCTTGTGGTGCTATGGCAATTTACACCACTTGAAAATGTGGCTTAGGCACATATTGAAAAAAAATCCCAGGCTGCACAGAGCATTTGCAACAGGAAACCCTGCGTCAGAGCCGTGGTGTTCCAGATCCCTCCCTCAGAGAATATTCACAAGGTGAAGAGGAGGCAGCCTGACAACCCGACCTTGTTTTAATTCAGCTCCCTGCGAGACATCAATCTGGGTTTCTGCTTCTGGGATTCACTTGCCTAAGAAACAGTTGCTCGTTCCCAGGTTTATCCAGAAGCTACAGAGCTCTTGGAGCTTTTGTTTGTAATTAGGGAGCAAAGTTTAATCCCCACTTCCTGCTCTATGAATAACAAACCATCAGCTCTTCTCCTGCACAAGGGAGCAGCAATTGAATCTTGAAAACGCTGTGACACCTGGCCTGCACCCAGGACTTTTAATCAATTGATCTCAAAACACTTGGCAAAGGAAGGAAGCAGCATTTTCATTTCATTGCAACTGAAGCACGGGGTGGGACACGCTGCAGTGCTCCTGGCCCCTTAGGTTACACCGCACCAGCAGGAAAACGTGCTCAAGAGACAGGGAATGTGAAGCTATGGGATTAGAGGAACTGGTTGTGTCCCATAAAGGACATTACAAAATATGTAGGAAAGCACTAAAAAAGAGACTTAAATCAGGATCTTTCAGTTCTGTTCGAAGGCTGAAGCTGGATGCTGAGAACTGATGGGTCTGGCCTAGGGAATTTTTATGTGGCCCATTTTAGAAATAGAATGTTTGGAGCTGTGGGCAGGAGTTTGACCTTCTCCTAAATCACTCCTAAAAAGAGTTCTAGAATCCTTCTGCATCCTTAGCTGCATCTTTATCCTGAAAGCACTAGAACCCACGTTCACCTTAAAAATAGGATTTGTACCTCTCAGGCCACAGAAATGCTCACTGTCCAGCTTTTCTGGCTGTATCACTCACCACTCAAAATCCACTGTTAGCAGCTCTGTTATTTAAATCTGTCTGAATCCTGGTGACAAACTGGCCTGAGGATTTCCTGCCATGAAAGGAGTTTGTTTTTTTCATGCAGCTTAGGGACGAGTGGTGTTGAGCAAGAGGATTTGTCAGCTGATTCCCTTCAGACATTTGTTATCATTCGGTGGGAAGATGCAGAATTTACTATTCTCAGCAGCAGGCTGATCTACCAAATTTCTCTGTGTTCCTGCCATGGGCTGGGGAGGGGGATGTCCTTATCTTTCCTCCTTGGGAGGAGTGGATTGGGCATGAACTGTAAGGTCGCTGCACTGATGAAGCAGCCAGTTAGTGCAGCCAGGGGCTGCAGAGGTGACCCCT
Source organism: Oreocharis arfaki (assembly GCA_013398015.1). Taxonomy (NCBI): domain Eukaryota; kingdom Metazoa; phylum Chordata; class Aves; order Passeriformes; family Paramythiidae; genus Oreocharis; species Oreocharis arfaki. Next base: position 546,421 of record VZRR01006990.1, read on the forward strand.
GAGGCAGACCATGTGCCTGTCACACCCCATCACATGCCAAAACATCAGCCCCACAAAGGAGCACGTGGTGTCCTTGCTCAGATGTGTTTAAGGAAGGAAAACAAGGATTTGGTGTGGGCTGAGTTACCCAGGGTGAAAAATTGGTGGTCGAGACTGTTGCACTTGGCTTGAGAGGGAGGGCATGTAATGCTTTTAATTAAGTGTTTGTGTAATTGTTTGTGTTCTCTTTTTCTCTTGGTCCTTGTATCAGTGATTAAAAGTTTATGTTGATGGGCAAAAAATTCAACAATTCCCCAAATGAAAACTCTTGCCTGTGGCAGAGGAGGTGAAAACTACAAGGAAAAAGACAAACACAGTACACTGATCTGTAGAAACGCATTTTGACACAATGATAGCCATGAGTGAGTGTTTTGTCCTTGTAGGAGGGCCTGCAAATGAAACCAAACCAGGCCACTCTTGGTGTAAGAAGTGATGGTTGGTCAAAAAAATCAAATGAACTTGAAATCTGCTTTAAACTGAAGTTTTGCACAGTGGGTGGAGCACTTTGGTGCACGGGACGGATCTGGTTGCGTAGGAAAAGATCCCCACAGGAAGGGAAAATAAATAGAGCCAGCAGTACCCCCAGAGGAGTCCCAGCTCCTGCATGTGCAGGGCGCAGGAAGGACCAGAGCTGCACTTTGTGTCTGGGCAGAGCAACTGTGAGAAACTCGAGGCACATTCTGCAGTGTGGCGTGGGAACCGTGCCCAGAGCCGAGCAGCAACACATGGGAGAAGCAGAGGGGGCCCGGAGCAGGAAGTTCCTAAAGTCCCACACATTTGCCCATGGCTCCACCACGGCCATCCCAGCTGACCTGAGGCTGCTGGAGAACTCATCCTTTTTATTTCTCTGGCTCTCTGGCTGCGTCTCTCTGGGTTTAGCTGCTCACCACTCCGTGCTCCCTCTCTCCTCTCCTCATCTCTCCCGCACTTTGACCTCACACCATGAAGCTGTCAGAGTGGGGAAACGGTTTGAGCTGAAACATTCATTCCACATTACGTGATTCCAGATTAAAGGCAGGAAACATTTAACCCTTTGAGAGCCTTTTCCCTCATCCTGGGACGCCTTGGCTTTCAAACTCCTTGCAAACCACGTGTAAGTGGGTGGTGAGCATTGATGCTTTTTAGATGTCTGTTCTTGTCTTGCCAGTGGCTGTTCCCAGAAGCCACAGCACTGGGATTCAGGAGTGTCTGGACTTTGCAAACTGAACATATCTTCTCAGTCCTACTCATTTTTTGATTCTTCCAGTGCTGAGATGTATTTGCAGTGTGGGGAAAATGTGCGTCTCCAAATGCATGAAGAGCTGAACCTCTGGCTCCAAGTGTTTCACTTCATTCCCTCGTCTGAGGTTCAGAAGTGCAAATGGCTAAAATTAAAGCTACAAAAATAGATAAAATGAGGACTTTCAATGATTAGCACTCAGGATTTAGAAACAACTTCGTGCTTTCTTTAAAGCTGCCTGATAAATAATTCCCAGAGACTAGCACTTCCATATAAAATGTATCTTTTCACAGGCCTGACACAAATATGTATTCTGGGCTTTAAAAGCTGCTCTTTTGGCAGATTAGGGCTCTCCTGAGAGCCAGCTCCTGCTGTCCAGCACAGACTGATGAACACTTGTCAGATATATTTGGTATCTGGTGCTAACTCTTGGGCTCTGCACTTCATAGGTGGTCTTGGCAGCTAAAAGGGTGGAGGAGGGTGGCAACTCCAACCCTCCATTCCTTGCTGGAGCTGTACTAGCATCTACACTGGGAACAGCAGCACCACTGCAGTCCCTCAGGAGCAGAAGTGACTTTGACATAGGCCTGGAACCACATGGGCTGGAAGGTGGTGAAGACATGGGGTTTTTATCACAGCTCCGAACGGATGTGAATGGGAAACTCAAATGGCTCTCCCAGGCCTGGGTTCTGGGTTTCCATTCCAGCAAAGCATCTCCAGATGTGTTGTTCACAGAAACAGCACTTTGGTTAAGCCCCAGAGAGCCCAGAGTTCCCAGTAACCCTCTTTTTGTGCATTTGGGAGGTTCCTACAGATGTTGACCTCTGCCACCATTCCCAGAAGGAGAGATTGGAGCGCAGGCTGTTGAGACAGAATTGCCACCATCACTTCCTCTACAGCAGCACCACCAGCCTGTTACCTTTCCCAGAGCTTGAGGGGGGCCAGTCTCCCTTGTGGAAAATCAAAGGCAGACAGGAGAGTAATTTAAAGATTCGATTCCTCTTTCATTCCCTGATCCCACTTCCCTTTACTGACAGTCCCAGCTGCTGGGGTGTGCCTTGTCCTGCTGGGCAAAGAATGAAGAGTCTTGTTCATTCCAAACCACAGAATCATGGAATGGTTTGGGTTGGAAGGGAGCTTAAATCCCATCCAGTCTCACTCCCTGCCATGGGCAGGGACGTCTTCCGATATCCCAGGTTGCTCCAAGCCCCATCCAACCCGGCTTGGGACACTTCCAGGGATCCAGGGGCAGCCACAGCTTCTCTGGGCACCCTGGTCAAAGACCTTTGCTGACAGAGCATGAGTTTGAGTTCAGGTGCTCAACAAATGCAAAACCATGAACTTCATCAAAAACAGGGAGACAAGGGAATAAGGTGTTACATTTTCAATGTGATGTTCCTAATTAGCTTTTTCATCATGGCATAGGAAAATATTGGGGTTTGAAGTGAAATACAATGCAGAACACTGAAGAGTGGTAGCCTCTGCAAGCATCTGGAAACCTGGACCACAATCAAAAGTGATATAATTCAGCTCTCTCTGTGAGAGTTCAAAGGCAACCTCAGAAAAAACTCAACCTCTGCTTATCTGGGGGGCTTTCTAACCAGCAGAGAAGGTACAGAGTGTCTCCAGATTCAGCAAAAAAACCCAAATATCTTTTCCAAATGACCGGTTACTGATTGTGAGTGTTCTGCATTACTGCCCGGGGAGAAGAAAAACGTCCTTAGGAACAGTCTCCACAATCATCCCTCATAACAGCACAAGACATGCATAGTTTCACCCAGCATCCTTGGAAAATGTGCAGCTTCCCCCTGACCTGCTGGAGGGGATGGGAAGTGTCTGTGTGACGAGATCCAGAGGCTCTGTCTTGAAACCCTTTTGGATAAGAGGGAAAATGTAAAAAATGTATCTTCTAAAGAAAAGAAGATTGGTGTGACAGCTCCTGAATGAATTGGATCCCATGGTTTACAGTCTATCAGCTCAGCTCTCTGCTTCATATTCGGTGTTTTTCCATCTGCAGGAAAAAGCATTATCATTTAGGATGAACTTTGTCCACTTCGTGACAGATAAAATTATTGCACCAGCTACAGATGAAGGGAGACGAGAAGTGGGATTGCTGCATCATTTTCCATGCTCCTGTTTATTCCAAAATCTTCAATAATGGGCTAAAATCTGACAGAGCAGAAAATCACCAGCTGTTCTGAGCTCCTTTTCTACTTGCACAGCTGCTTAGAGAAGAGAATCTGTCTGATTAAACCAAACGGATTTCAGAGGAGAGCAGCAAAACTTAAGAACTAAACAGGTTTAAGTAAGCACTGACTCTGCAGCATTAATGAGCTCAGCATTGTAAGCACGAAACCAGGGGAGGAAATATTGGGCTAAGCCAGTGAGAGCTCTTGGGGAGAAACACAGCTACACAGTGTTGTAGCTGTGCTTTAAAATGCTTTAGGTAAATAGGGTCAAAAGAGTAAGTAGACACTCTTCTTTTGTTATAAACCCTGTTTGGAGTTCAAATACTTGGAAATAAATTTTAAACTAACCAGAAAAAGTATGTTTCCAAGCCAAAGGAAGAAGAATTGCAGGAGTTTTTGCTTGCTAAGTTCAATGAGAACAAAGGCATGAATGGAGAGGGAGAAGGAGGGCAGAGCCAGTGAGAAATTATCAAAGGAAGAGTCTTGCTTTGTCTCCACTAGTGATAGATTGGATCATCTTCTCTACCCCATTGTCCCTGCTTTGGGGCTTTTAGAGTGAAGCTGGAGAACTTTTTTAACTTGAATTCCTTGGTTTTCCTGCGTGAGCCCCAGAGGAGACAGGCACTGTTCAGAAGAGCTCCGAGAATCCATGAACATGAAATATTAGCAAGAATTTCCTTGTGCTCTGCTGCCCCAGGGCCGTGTGCTGGCTCTGCAAACAGAGCAGAGGGATTTTGACCCCAAATCTGCTTTGCCAGTGGGCAGAGGGAAATCCAGCAGTAACAATCAGCTGGCAGCCACCCCGTTTGCCTTGGAAAACAATTAGACAATTGTTTTCAGGTACAGAGCAAGTTTCTTTTGATGTCTCAGAAAATTATTCTTTCTTTTTCATTTGTACACCTGACACAAATCCTGGGAGCAGCCAGGATACAAATATTTCGGTCTGAGCTGCTCCCTGAAATCAGGATCTGAACTGTCTGTGTTTATCATCTGATCCAGGTGTAAATGTGGGATCCAAAAAAACAACTGAGTTTTACAGGAATGCAGGAGCAAGATGTGAGTTCAGATGTAAATATTTCAGCCACCCCTATCCAAATGAGGGGCAATTCTTTTATCTCTCCTTGGTGATCCTCTCCCGTGGATGCTGAAGTGTGTGACAGGTATCTATGGCCTATGGGCAGAGCAATTCAGATTAAGAGATCTGGCCGAGATCATCGTGCAAGACACAGGAAAAGTTAAAAAACAGAGCCTGATTTTCCCTTCTCCCAGGACCCACTGCATTTCCATGGGGAACCACTGGGAATGTGTGAGAAATGCAGCTGGCAGGAACACAGAAAGAACCATTAACAAATATCTTCAGGGACTCCCAAGCCTGTCTTGGGGTCGCTGTAACTGTGAGGTGCCAGCCTGTCACTGAGACTCTGCTCAGTCCCTAACACAGATGGAATTGAAGCAACTTTTCCCAACTTTTAATTACACTCCTGTGCAGTACAGCTCACTGTGCTTCGTGCATTCCTCGAGGGAGGTGAACAGTCTGGGAGTTGTTGTAAAGAGTTGGGAATGAATTACAAAGGACGCAGGGTTGGAGTTCCTCTGAGTACTTGCTCGGCTGTGTAACCTTGGGGCAAATCACTCAACTGCTTTGTGCCCAAGTACGCCCAGCTGCAAAACCATCTTGAAAACCAGATGGTGCACAAAGATTTTAAATGCTCAGGAGAATGATGAGGGATGAGAAAAAAAACTTGAAAAAGAAGGAATACCAATAGCTCGGTGTTGGTATTGATTCCAGTGGAGTTAATCTGGACTGAATCCACAGAACCGAGAGGAGAATTTTCTTTGATACCTGGAAATCACCCCACACTCTCAAATCTTTGTTTTTCCTTTCTCCTCTCTTGGCTTTATGGCAGTACTTTCTCTCCAGAGGGTTAATTTTAAACCTTCAGTAGAATACATGTTTTCCCCTGGCAGCCTGAAGTTTCTAATTCAAGATCAGGTTCTACATGACTAAACTTTGATCTTGCACAGGATTATTTTTAGGCACTTAATTCTATAGCATTCTTTTCCCCCTGCTTTTTGTGCTGCCATTCAGCCTTGCCTCTGGGGCACAGTGAGGTGTCCTGGGGCTCAACTACTGTGCCCCAAATAAAAATACTGAGCTTTATTGCCTTCTGTGGATGGTTAGTCCTGGCTTAAAACCAGTATTTGTACTCCTGGTAAACGAACAAAGGAAATACTAAAGTTACTGTAGCAGAATAAATGTTTGCCACATGTTAGTACCTAAGAGAAAATTTAAATATTTCAATGGTTTTTTGGCTTTAGCTAAAATGTAGATTTTTTTCCCCCCACAGGAATGTGGGAATACTTATTTGCATAAGGAATATTTCCTTACATAAGGAATACTTCCAAAGCAGGGTGTCCTAGGTTGCAAGAAGGGAAAAGCATATATTTCAGTGTAAACAAGGAATATTTAAATACATGACACGTGAAGGAGCCATTTTACTCACTACTCAGGGAAGACCTTACATGTTTTTATTAATCACTAATGAAAATAAAACGTGGACAGGTTTGACTTTCGGTGAGATTTCTTCCCAAATCAGAAAGGATTCCAGCTGGAGGAGGAAGCTACGAACAAATCAAACAAGCTGGAGCACAAATACTCTTAGTTTTTCATGGAAACCAGTATCAGCAAATTGTCTTCATCAAATTTAGCCCTTCTTATGCAGTACTGGAGTGGTAAAATTGCTCATTGCTGTTCAAAACTGGTGATCATTTTCCCAACAGAAAAATACTTCCGTTTCTGTGTGTCTTGCAAACTGCTCTATTTGATGTTATTGAATCTTTAGGCTCAATATTTGAGCCATTGAACCTCTAGATTCAATGCCTGAGCTATTGAATCTTTACATTCAATGTCTGAGCTGTGCTATTACTAATCTAAAACACTGAAATTCCTGCCATAAATACCAAAGTGCCTGGGATGATTAATGACACTGCTCAAACACCAGATAGTTAATCAACCATAACCAAAAGTAGAAATTCCCCCATATCATTTTAGTCCCTGTTTGGATGATCCCACTTTTCCCCTCCTACTACTACTTGAAACTGAATTTAAAAACAGGTGCAGGTCTTTTGTGGGAATAAAAGACTCTTAAATTAATCAGAACACAAGACATTCTCAGATGAGCAGCTGTGGAAAACAATAAATAAAACAGAAAGTGAGCTGGAGATAAGGCAAATCCAGGTGATAAGGAAAATCATGGCTAGAGCTGTCTAATACACAGGAAATACAAAGTACATTTTAAAGCCCTGAGCTACACAAATACTCATCAGACTCCATTTCCATTTTTGCTGTTCCTAATGAGGAAAAGGCTGATTTAGCTCAGTCTTGCCAGACGAAACTGCAGCTGGGAGTGTTTTTCCCTATCCATCAAACTCGGGTTTCCCTCCTATGTCCCTGAGTACAAATCACTGAGCTTGACTTCATTTCACGGTCCTTGAATTGCTCATCTGGTCTGTTTGAAGAAAAGCTTGGTGCATCATGGATTTCACATGGTCCAAGCCCGTTCCTCCCCGTTCTCCCTGAGAACAGAGGGCAGGGTGCTCCGTGCTGCTGTTATTGGTCCCATAAATCAGCCCATGGGATACAGCCTCAGATCCTCGGACGTGCTGAGGCACAAGCAGACGCTGCCACTGGGATATGTCCTGACAGGCTGGGATGCTCTGGGACCTCTTCAGGGAAGTCTGGGTTTAACTCAAACAGCAAAATAATGAATTCCCAAAGCCAAAAATTTCAGGCATCATAAAACCTTTTCTTCTTAAAAAAAAAAAAAGCCCAACCAACCTAACGATGTAAATATACTTCATGTGAAGGCTTTGTTTCTTTAAAAGCATTTTGAAGTCTGACTAGTTTGGGGAAACAAAATTAAGAGTTTTAGGTGACCTCCTTGCTCTTGATCAGTGCAGTCCATTTTTTGGCAGGTTTTAAACCACTCTGATCTATTTTTCCCTTTTGCCATGTAAGAAACCGTCAGAAAAACGAGAAATACCATGGAGAAAACCGACTGCAAAATGCTGCCACAAGTTTGCATTCTGCTCAAATAATCACTTTCAGAAGAAATCAATGTGCTTTTAAACAAAACTAATCTGAAAAAATAGTGATTTTTTAAAAAATCTCCCTTTAAAGAGACACTGTAAGTCTAAAGCTTGCATATGAAGAAATCTCTCCCCATTGCTAAGAACTTTTTCTTTCAATTAATACTTTTCACTATTTACATTCTTCATTTAAATGAATTAATTCATTTAATTTGCCTTTATTTTCCAGTCTTGCAACGAAGCAAATCTGGTACATTTTGCTTGCTCAGTACAGCTCCCATCACTCTCCTCATGTCCTGCTGTAGTTCACTGCCTGTGTTTGGGAATACAACCATCCCCAAGGGAAGTCACATCTCTTAAATGCAGGATTTCATTATTCTCATTAACCAAACCCACTTCTTAACACCAAGATATTAGACTGTGCCCCTTTCCAAAAAAAAAAAAAAAAAGAAATTATTTGAGACAATCTCTTTTTTAAGCCACAGTCTCGAAATTCCTGCCCCGGAGAGCAAATTCTGCGAGGTCCTTTGCTGAATGAGCAGGGGCTTTTTGAGGAAGATGTGAAGACAAAATGGAAGAGTCTCTCACACGGAGAGTGTCTCACACCACCTGAGAGTCTCTCACACCACCTGAGAGTCTCCCACACAACCTGAGAGTCTCTCACACCACCTGAGAGTCTCCCACACAACCTAGGGCCAAACTGATGTCCCTTCTTCCCAGCTCGCTGCCTTTTTACCCAGGGCTCTAAAACACAAATCGCTGGCGGCCGCATCAGAGCGTGGTGGCGGATTTGCCTTTGGAAGTCAGAGCCTGCTTCAGACGCCTCTTCAAGTCCTGCATGTTGGGCGACTTGGGCCGGACGAGGTGGAGGCCTCTCCTCTTCTCGCCGTTGCAGCTGCCGCCGCTCCTGCTCAGCTCCTGGCACAGCTGCTGGAAGGCCTCGCGCACGCCCTCGCAGTTCTCCCGCGCCGACACCTCGCAGTAGGTCCCGCCCAGCTCGCCGGCCAGCTGCAGCCCTTCCTTGGAGGACACCTGCCTGGCCCGCAGCAGGTCGCCCTTGTTGGCCATGAGCAGCAGGGGGATGTTGGCGTTGGGGTGGATCCTGCGGATGTGCTGGTGCAGGGGCCGCAGCAGGCGGAAGCTCTCGTAGTCTGTGATGGAGTAGACGAACACAAAGCCGTCGGCCCAGTAGATCGAGCGGTTTATCTGCTCCTGGCAGCAGATGGTGTCCGTGTCCTCCTGCAAAACAACTGGATTTGGGCGTTGGGAAACACGGAGCGGGGAGCAGAGAGAGCAAACAGCCCCAAACAGAGCTCAGAGCTCGGTTTGAACATGAGGCTGTTTGTTCGTGTACACCCAGAAACCTCTCTGGGTACCAGTGGAATTGCCAGGGCTGGTAACACTGTGCCAGGTTGTCCAGCCTGGACAAAAGGAGGCTCAGGGGGAACCTTACCGCTCCCTGCAGCTCCCTGAAAGGAGGTTTTAGGCAAGTGTGGGCCAGGCTCTGCTGCCAGTGACAGGACAAGAGGAAACAGCCTCAAGCTGCACCAGGGGAGGTTTTGGTTGGACATCGGCGGGAATTTCTTCATGGAAAGGGTGATTGGACATTGGAAGGGGCTGCCCAGGGAGGTGTTGCAGTTCCCATCCCTGTGGGTGTTCAAGGAGTGACTGGACGTGGCACTCAGAGCTCTGGGCTGGGGACAAGGTGGGGATCAGTCACAGGTTGGACTCAGTCCTGGAGGTCTTTTCCAGCCTCACTGATTCCAAGATTCTGTGGTCCCACACTGCAGGAAAGCAGTAATGTGGAGTGGAAAGGGGTCAGAGCAAATTGGTTGAAGAGAAGAGCCAAAATACTGCTTTGAAGAGTTAGTTCTGCATTCCCTTGTACCCAGCCAGTCAGAAACTCACACCCTTATTGTGGATAAAATTGTGATGGGCACAATGAGAGCATTAAAAATCCATCAGGTTTGTCACACTGTGACAAGTGAACAGCTGTCCCCCAAGGTGACATTTAGGGCTTTTTCCAGTTCTTTGTTCGATGTCTCCATGGACAGAGGCTCTCAGTAACTCTGTTTGGTGAAGCCTGCCAGGTTTTCCTGCCTTGCAGGTCTCCAGATAGTCAAAGTTATTTTGATAAAAGCAATTTGTTACAAAGAACCAATGACTGGAACTGAAAATCAGGAGAAATCTCATTGGTAATCTGTGGAGCAGGGATGGGTTTATATCACATTTTGCTGGTCACACATTTGTTGAGTCCATCACCACTCCTCTTTGGAGCCTCAACAACCACCAGCACTGGGAATACAAAGCTGAATACAGCACTGTGGGGCTTGAAAAGAGATCAGCTCACTTGTCAAGAGGAAGCTATTTCCAGCTAATCCTCTCCTCTCTGTTATCCCTGCTGGGACAGGGATAACCCAGCCAGACAGGGAGATGCCTGCTGCAGCCACGCTTGGTTTGAAAGAACTGACACTCCTGTCAGTATTACAGCATTTCTTCAACGCTGTAATTTTTTTAATATCAAACAAGCATATTCTGTGTGCAGCTCTTCATGAAGCTGGTAGAAATTTTGTTATTTTAAGGGGAGCTAAACATCACAAATACAGAGCTCAAGTTTTTATTCTTGTTGCTAAATTCTACCCAAGAAATTTTCATCAACTTCAGTAAGACGAATAGAAAACGTGTTCCACTATCTATTAATCTACAGAATACATATCTGCCATGCACATTAATTTTAACGGAATTTAGTGCTTATCACTCTCCCCAAATCAAAAAGTGATCCCGGATCACTTTTACTTAGACCTAAATATGAATGATAAAGCCAAAATTTGGAAAGTAGTGGTGGAAAAGAACGAGTAAAACTGATCAGTTTTCTTCTGGTGGATCAGACAGTAAAAGAAGAACTCTTGACAAGCTCTTCTGTGAGAAGGAGGAAGCAGAATTTCTGAAGGGTCAGAGTGTAAATTAGGCTTAAAACTTTCCTCAGGAGTTCTGCCAACCAAATGCCCTTTGTAAATATTTCATTCTTGCCCACAGAGACACTGGCTTATCACACCTTGAGGTTCTTTGCCCTTGCCAGCTCACAGCTAAACCCTGTGAGCAGTGAAATTGCTTATCAGACGCTCTTATCACTCCTCCCCAAACCCCTCAAACCCCAAAGCCCAACATGGGATGGTGAAAAGGGATCCTGCCCAGCAGCCTTGTTGGAAAGGTTAATGAGAGTGAACTGCAGCCAGGCCGGGGCAGGCTGTGGGAAGAAGGGCAATTTGCTCTATTGGGCTCTGGGTTGTAGCCAGTCTGAGGATAATTAGCCACTCTCCATGTCTTGGAAGCCTCTTTTCACCAGCAAAACCCTTTCACAGCAAAAAAAATAAAAGGAACTAATTGCACTGGCAAGCTTTGAAAGTGGCTTTGGAGAAGGTGCACATTCAGAGAGCCCTAATGAGCAGAAATTCTCCCTCACCAGCTAAGCCCACCCAGTAGTGAGAGGGATGGATAATCCCAAGGGGAATGCTTTATTCGGGAAATCAAAGGCTAATGGGCCACTTTTTAAATGGAAATCTCTGCTCCAGAGTGAATTTTGAAACACACAGGCCTTCACAGTGCATAGGCCAAGCAGCAACGAATCACCCAACAAAACCACTCATCTGCTTCTGTTTCTCTCTTACACTTTCACATTTCTGGGGGCTTGAATCCCAAGGGTTTCCCCATGATTTCCTCCCAAAATGCTGTGCTCCGCCTGCAGAGTGCAGGAAAGTCTCTTCCTTAAGGATTTTAATAAAAAATCCAACCTTTTCTCAGTCTTAACCTGTCCTGACACAGTCCCTTCAATTATTGCAGATATGTCATCTGAAGCAAACAGACACAGGGTGAGCTATGGGTGTCTGTGGGAGAGCTTGGGACAGCACAGACCTTGGACAGGGACGAAGAAAATTACTCTCCTTCTGAACTAATTTAAAATCATTTCTGACTAACAAACCTCAGCTGTTGGCTTGACTGAATTTTGTGCAGCTCTAGAGTCACTGGACTAGAGGGCACGGTATTAATTTAAACAGGAAAACAGCATCTATCTGCTCTGAGAAAGGGAGTTAAATTATTCCGCTCCCTCCTTTCTCCATGGACAGCAGAGAGAGGGGATTCCCTTTGTTAAGTGTTTGTCAGGCAATCCCAGTGGTGCCCACTCGACCCCCACAGCTCCTCTCTGCAGGGCAAGCTGGCAAAGCCCTTCGTGCTGTTAAATCCCACTTGAATATTTGGAGAGCTTCCACTGCAGCTTTTGTTTGCTTCTGAGTGTCCAGAGCAAATGAGGGCTCCTGCCCCCTGCTCCGTGCAGCCCAGCACAGCAGAGAGTGGGACTTCAGCAAAGCCTTCCCCTTCAATCCACTGCCAGTCATCAGAGAAGCTGGAAATGGGAACTGCGGGAGCTTCGCTTATCCTGTTCTGTAAGCTCAGGATGGAAGAGTCCTGCAGCACAGAGCTGCACACGTGGGTCTGTGCAGGTACAACAGGGGGTGCAGAGCTGTCCAGGGGCAGCCTGACACACCAGGAGAGAAGGTGGTGTTCCCATCCCCACATTTATTCGGTCAAATCTAAGTTTAGACTGAGGTTAAGGCCACACCTAGGAGCTTAAAGTTGGTGGTGCAATGAGAATACCTAATTATGTCATGAAATCTCTGCTGTTCTGTAGGAATTATTACTCATGAGATTTCCACCATTCATGTAACCCCAAATTTCACTACATTTCCAGCTGCTTTGACACTATTTTCATCCTCTTGTTCTGCACGTGAAGCAGATCTTCAAGGAGAGACATCATAAATCCTGCTTGGAAAAGTATTTCTAGAAAGAAGTTCCTAGTAGAATATTAAATCTAGAATGTGATAGAATCATTAAGATTGGAAAAGATCTTTAGCATCGTGGAGTCCAACTGTCTAAACCACTGATAGAAAAAGGAGTGTGATATATGCTAACACCTCAAAAAAAAGGAATTAATTACATTTAAAACCAGAGTTTGGAAAGCAGTGCAAAGCACCACAGCTGCAAATGACAACTGCTGTGAAGCCTGGCCCCTTGGAAAGGAGCACTTCTCTAAATCTGAGAGACTTTGGGTGTGCTGGAAGGTCCAAGCTGAGCCAGCTGGGCCTCTGGGCAGGTGAGTTTTCTGCCATGCAGGGACAGAAACCACCTGACAGAAAATAAAACAATCAAGGAGTGAGCAGATTGTGATTGTACTGCTGTTCAGTAATGTGTTGGAAAGAGATTTGTTTTAATTTCGACTTACTCCTAAATGAGCCTGATTTAACACCTCCAAGAGCTCATTTTGGTGGAGTTTAAGGTACCTTGATTAGTCTTGGGTTGGAGCCCAGGTATTTTCCTGCCGCTAAGTGGAGTTAATTGCAGATGGAAGTGCTGGCAACAAACACGAGACAAGAAGAGTGTTGAAAAGCACAGAGCAGTTGTTTTACCTCCAATGAGACAAAGGGAGTGTCCTGCACCTGCAGAGAGATCTGCTCCCCGTCTACGGTGAACTTCCTGGAGTACAAAGCACCTGGTGGAGAAGGAACACCGTCAGTCAGGGGCTGTAACAGGGAGCCAAAAGTACAAAGGGAAGGCAAAATGGGACTGTAGGGATACAGAGTGTTGAGGTTTGGGATATGGAGCTGCCTGTAGAAAAGGGAATGGCCCCAGAGTGTTTGTGTGGCTGTTTGCCCAGTAAAGTGAGGCTGTGTTTGCTGTGTGGGGACATGTTCTGAGGGTACAGCCAGCCCGGGGGCTGTGAGAGGGCCACTTGGCATCGAGTCACATATTCAGAGTGGGCACATAAACCCCATTCAGGTTTTCAAGCCATATTAACTTTAAATATAAGTGCAGTTCAATTTTTATAATCACAAACTTAGACATCCAGGTGTGGTCTGTGAAAGAAGTGTTTCCTACTGCATTTTTCTGAATGCTTTTAAAAAAGGGAAGTGCTCCAGTTTTGGACACAGAGTGGGTGACTGTGTCTGAATCCCCCTGTGTTGGGGGCTGTGTGATTTTAGCAGAGTTTGGTTGAAATCCCCAAAGACTGGGCACTTTAAACCTCACTTTGGTTAATCTGGAGGACACATATTCACAGCCAAGTGCCAGTTCTACCCACCTCAGCCTGATCTAGCTCTGATCTAACCACTGCTATCCTGGGCTCGAACTTTATTTTGTAACTGCAGCGTGAGTTAAGCGACAATGAAAATTTAAGACTTGATCAGAACTCCCTGTGGTTGTGACAAGAACAGCTCCAGAGGTTGAAGTCATCATCATTTTTCTTTAGAACTTAGCACAAGTCACGTGGGGGTGTGAAGAGATGCTAATCCACAGCTGCTGTGTACAGCCCTTCTGTCTTGCCCCAGTACAATTGTCACTGCTGCCTCCAGAACAATGTCAAACGTGGAGAAATCCATCCACTGGAGACTAAGGGATTCAGATTAACAGGGAGCCCAGCTAGAGACAGTAATGCCCTCACTTCTGAAAATCAGCTTTGTTTCAAGGGAACAAGTGATTTTACTCCAGTGGAAAACAGTCTGAGCTCATAGAACATTTTCAACACAAGGAAATTTAGCACTGCATCCAACATTATCTTATCATATCATGGTTTAATACTGTGAGAGGATCCAGCCCTGACGGGATTTATTTTGCATTTTAAACCAGATTAGATTTTAAGATGTAAAGATGGTTTTGTGGGAAGATCCTGCACCCCGAACCAAAACCAGACAACCCTTTATCCCCCTTCCATGATGCCCTGCAGAGCGAAGAGCAGGTGCTGCCAGGCACTGCCCCTGCTCTGCCCAGTGATGCCTGGAACAAGGAGAAGCACGGCTGAGTGATCCCACAGGCACTGCCACCTGGTCCTTATTGCTGGCATAGTCAGTTCTCCTGCAGCACGGCCCTGGGCCTGGGAGCTTAATGGGAAAAGCACGTGGTTCCCAGCACTGCTCTGGCAGCAATCCCTGCACAGCTCCCAGGTCCCACTTGATGTACAACCTCCCGGAGAAGAGGTGACAGAAAAGAAGGAGCAAAAGTGCAGCCAACCATCAGGGTTACTTGGGGTCAGTGAGGGGGAGCTGGAAGGAGGAGCTTTCAGATTGTGTTTCCTCAGGTCAAAAGTGGCTTGTGCTGCTCCCTCCTCCGCTGCTCCTCATCCTGGGCTTGGCAGGCATCTCCAAAGGGAAGCATTTGCTGAATTCTGCCCACCTTCACCCCAAAACTGTGAGGTGGCCAATGTGTGGGATGTGCAGCAGGGGTGAGCATGGATCCATCCCACAACCCTGGCCAGATCAGAACTTAAAGCAGAGCCTGAATGAAACAGTTGACATGAACACTCCCTCTGGATTAAACAAGGAATGAATGGTTGCTTTGCTTATGGAAAGAAGACTTCAATTTCAAAGTCTCCCTGGTTATAATAGCCCCTGAAAAAAAGGAAATGCACAGAAAAAGCCCTGAACTGCCTTTTACACCCCTTGGAATTCTTCTGCCTTCCCTGGGATTGCAGGGGGAGCAGCATTGGGTTTCTGTGGTTTAGCTGATGTGTAGGTTGTTCCTTGAGCCTGTGTTTCAGCATAGGTATGTCCCCAAGCAAACCTTTCACTCTGCTCCTTTTCCATCAGCTTGGGGAAAAAAAAAACCAGCTGAAAGGATCATAAATAATGAGCCTTTGATTTATTGCTCTCATAGCTCGAGGCTATTAACTGAAAATATGCACCTTATGGACACCTAACACCACTTGGCTCTCCAGCAACGTGCACCAGTCACCAAACAGAGTGGATTTAATTTCCAACTCTCTGCAGCGCTGCTGGGGAGAGCAGAACTCACCAGTGTTGGCTTCGTAGTCCCCAATAAATCTCTTTGTGAGGAAGCGCACGACCAGGGCTGCAAAACAATGAGAAAAAGATGGGTCCTTAAGGAGAGCCCAGATCCTCCCTTGCACAGCACGTGTAACATCTTCCTGCAGGGAGGGGTCACACGAACCCGAGTTAATCTCTGGATTGCTCACACGTTCCTCTGCAAACGCTGCTCTCAACGCTCACAGACAAAGATCTGGGGCCAGGCTGGGATACCTAATACAGTTTTTCACAGCTTGTGTTGGAAATGAGCCCCCAGATTCAAGGCGGCGGCTCAGCGTGGGACAGGGAGGTTGTTTGCCTGTGGTTGCAGGTAAAACAATCTGTGCTTTGCTCTGAAATAATTTAGAAAAAAGAGTAACAAGCCGGCAGACTGCAACTAATCCAAATTTAAGCATTTTATGTCACACAAGAAGTGAGGTTGATGGATGGCATGGTTCTTTCCAGCCTTAAAACCCCTCACAAACCCCATTAGTGATATCTAATCACACCCAGCAAACAAACTGCATGTTCTCTGCACACTTGGGTCATGCTGCAGCACCCTGGGCCTTCTTATTCACCTTAACCTGAGCTGCTTTCTTAAACTCTTTGATTAGAACCCTTGTTTTTTTCTCGATAAAACACTTAAATCCCATCGTGGCACCAGGAACTTGTATTCCTGTAGTGCTTTGATCTCAGCAGGCTCCCAGTAACTTGCAAAAACAATTAACAGTTAAATAAAACGGCTCATTCTGCCAACAACTCCTATCATAGATTTCATTTCAAGCAATAATTTTTCTCACGGTGATACTGGCTCACTTTTGCCTGTGCAGCTGCCTTCAACAAACTATTTAAAAATAATATGAAGATGTGGCTGCTTCAAAGCCAAAACAATCAAACGTTTTGCTGAATCCCATGGAACCACAGATGCAATAAACCTGATCTGCTCTTAATAATTCCTGAAACCATGGGTCATACATTCGAATGCACCGATGCTATCCTTACCCTCTTTTCTTCCCCTCTCCATTGGAGAATAATAAAGGCACGTCTTGTGCGCTGTGATTTGTAAATAAAACACTTACAGCAGGAGGATAAAAGCCACTAGTGCCACTATTGGGGTGTGGAAATTTAATTAATTTAATAAATAATTTGCACAAGGCCAGGTAGAACCAAACAGAACAGTTTAGTGAGTACAAAACTCGCTGCTGGCTCACGTTGGCTGCTCACACAGCGACAGCACATCTGCATTACCAGTTATCCTGTGCCTTCTCTTTAAAAAAAATGTGAATTGAAATAGTTAAGCTGCAACAGATGTCACAGTTTTGGGTCTGTCTGGGGAGCTCGGAAGCGCAGCTGCGGGGACAAGCGGGGAGCACACCTGTGACTTACCTGTCTTGCCCACGCTGCTGCCGCCCAGCACCACGAGCTTGATGATTTTGTTGGGCGCGCAGTCCAGCGCGGGGTACTCCGGAATGGGCAGCAGCAGGAAGTTGGTGGAGTACTGAGACATCGTATCCTCAGGGATGAGACGCATGCCAGAAGGGATGGCTGCTGGACCCGGCTCGGGGGGAAAAAGCAGCGGCGCGGCTCCTCGGCGCCTGTCCTCGGCTGGGCTCCCTCGGAGGGAGAAGCGCTCTCATCCCACCGAAGCGGCTTTCCCGAGGAATGGGAGAGCGCCCGGCCTCCTCCAGCCGACGGCTCTGCTCAGACAGCGGCTTTGCGGAGCCGAAGGGAACTTTTTGATCAGCCCCCGTGAAAGCTGACTCCAGCATCCCGCAGCCAATCACGGCGGGGAGCGGGACATTCCTGCAGCCGGGCACCGAGGGAGCTGCGCCCGCATCCAGCGCTCCTCGCCCTTTATCCCTCCCCGCGGCCTGCTTTACGTGCTGTCCCTTGGCTGGCTGCTAAAAACCCAGATTTGGGGGCTTTACAGCCGTCACGGGAGGGTTTTCAGCGCGGTGCAGCCACCGCCGTGCTCTGCTTTAATTCCGCTTTGAATAATCCGGTTCTGCCTGTCCAGTTCCTTCGCCTTCTCAATGGGCTCCAGCTCCACGCTCTGTTGTTCTCCCTGGGCTTTTGTGTGCTGCCCCCACAGAGCCCTGAAGCTTGTGGGACTCTGCTTTCACGATAACAAACACATTTCCATCCCTCCCCCTCCGAGTTTTCAGGCAGCTGTGGGGTGTTCCAAAATCCCAGCTGACACAGGAATCCTCCGGGACACGTTTGCTCCGCTGCTTTGTGAGTCCTACAGGCGCTCCGGGACGTGGGGCAGCGCTGGGGTTTCCAGAAAGCACTGCAGGCTTTCCAAACACGGGAAAGCGAATTTAGGGCTGGTGACAGACTTGGGAAGCTGGCCTCTCTGTCAGTGTCCTTCAGTGGGGCGAGGCAGACAGAGGGATTGAAGAGAGAATGGCTTCTCTAGGGAAACTGAGCGGGATTTTGGGACAGCTGGCGGCTGCAGGGTCTGTGGGATGACAGCCTGTAACTGAACACTGGCTACCATCAGCTCTCAGTTCTCTGGGATAACGGCGAGGGAAGAACACAGGGGAGGGAGTGACCCAGACAAAGCAAAACTGCAAATAATACGAAACAGATGTAAATTGAACTAAAATAATAATGTAGTTGGAGCACTCATCTTTGGAAAACTTCTCGGAAGAGGCCTGCAGGAGCAGGAGCAAGGCAGGCACATGGACTCTGTCAGGCGGTGTGGGAGACAAGGATGGGAATGGAGAGCAAGATAATCCCCCCCAGCTCCTGGAGACCCGGGGATGCAGTTTTCCTGCAGGCACAAGGTAGGTTTGGCTCACTCTGGAGAGGCTGCAGCCACCAAAAGCCTCTCTGTGCCCAGCTGCTCTCACGGCTGTGCTCTGACCCACAGCACACACCTGAGCCCTCCCCGGCAGGGTGCAGAGCCAGGAGTGGGTTCCCAGGGGGTGGGAAATCAGGGCAGGGCTCCGGATCACTGCCCCTTCCCAAAGCACTGATCCCACCTTCCACACCAGCATCACAGAGGATGTGCTGAGTGTGAACTGCCCTGAGGAAAATCCGCCTTTGGGGCCTGGCAGTGCAGTGAAATCAGCACAAGAATCCCAAGATTTATGGACATGTCACTTTTCCAAGGCTCTGTTTCCCCTCTAAAAGCTCCTGCTGCAGCAGTAATTGTGCGGGGATGCTGTGCAAGCTCCCAGTGTTGTTCCTTTGACCATCCTGGCAGCTGATGAAGAGGGGGGAATAAATGTCTGGAGGCTGATGCAGTTCATGGAACTGGGAGGGAGCAACTGGATCCTGTGTCTTTTGGGACATGGCTCCTGTGGGAATGGTTTGCAAATCTTCCAGCATCAATTTGCTTCCAGGTTTTTGCAAAACCCCAAACACCGAAAAAAAAATCTTTTCCCAAAAATTTCTTTAATCTCACACAAGTTTTGTAAGAAGAGGCAAAATGAGAGGAAGAATAGGAAAAACAGCTCAAAATCTTGTGGTCAATTACTAGGGCAGCGCTTTGAAAAGCGTTATGGAGCCGGACAGTGATAAATTTGGGATTAGTTAGCAGCAGTAAGTCACTGTCTGCCTCTCTGAGTGCTGGAACCTTTGCTGCCATTCGCTATTAAAAGCATATGTTCGTGAGTAACAAAAAAACATTCATCACAATAGTCCTCCAAAGCCAAACAGTCATAGATCTGTCAGCTTCTAGGTGGCCAGAAGAGCTTCAGCCCAGGAAAAAAAAAAAAGGCCAGATAAGTTCAGAAAGACCATGAAGAATATTCTATACGAGCAAAGACATTCCTGGAAGAAAATAGCTCTGCTGGCTTGCTCCAAGAGGGAGGTACATCCAACTGGAGAAAAAAAAGTTAAAATCATTTTGGGTAAGCAAATGTCGTGCTGAGGAACACAAAACGGAGTCAGTCAGAGGCACGAAAAGTTGGAGGGTGAGCTTTGGGCTGGATAAAAAGAATGCAAACCGTGCTCAGATGATGCTGAGCTTGGATGTGGCTCTCAAAAATCAGGAGTCACAAGCACGGGCATGGAGCAGCTGCTGCGTGAGGAGGGACAGGGAAGCTGCTTCCCACGTGCTTGCAGGGATGGATCTGGTGCTGACACGGGAGAGGGGATGTGTGGGGCCAGGAATGAGACAGCAGCGGTGGAGGAAATGTTGAACTGCTGCTTTTGGCAGCACTGAGGGCTTCTGGTTGCTTGAAACAAATGTGAAAGCAGTTTCAGGCTGCATGCTGGAAGCAGACCAGTGCAGTTCCAGTTCCTTTGCTAATATGGTTCAATCTGAATTTCTTCTGCACCAGCCCAGGCTTCTTGTGCTTCTCCCCAGAGCTCGCTCCACTGTGTGCAGGAGTCTCTGTGCACAGAGAAGGGCTTTTGGTACAAATAAAACAGCAGCACATTCTTCCAAAGCTTTCAATCTACTCTCAAGCTCCCCCCTCCTCTTAACTTTCAGGCTCTAAGTCTGAGAGGATTCAAGTAAAATATAAAATCAAACCCAGAGGTTTTCAAACATGATCCTTGTGTGATTTTCTAGATTGCCAGAAGAGCCTTTTCACTGAGTGAAGCCACGCAGAAGGATTCACCCTCCCTGAGGTTGTATAACCCTTGGCACGTAGAACAATTGTTTTTAAAGGAGATTTTCATTGTTTGTGCACAATGGACTTATATTTAGCTAAGAAACCCATGTTTTAAATTCAACTTCTCTTGGAAAAAGAACAGCTTAAATTAGAGGGGGAATGTTTGCAAAGCTGGGAGCGACTTTGGAAACTTTTGGATGGTTCTAGAGGTTTCACTTCACCACCCCTTGGGTTGCTCACGCAAAGATCTGTGCCTTTGCATGGTGCACAGAGATTGTTATTTCCACACCAAATTTCTTACAGATTTATTTACTGCTCTGTGTTGCTTTTGGCTCTGCTTGTTATAAGATTTTCTATTTATATTTTTGTTGGCCCTCCCAGACATCTTCAGAGACGAAGCTTGCTAAAAATAAAAATATTTGCCATGACCATAGTGCCTGTCACAGAAGGATGTCAGAGTGCTTTAGAACTCCTTGTAATTATTGTTCATGCTTTGTACAACAGGAGTAAGAGACGAGCAGAGCCAGAGAGACCTTGCAAAGGTCCCAACATGTTGGGAAAATGTTTCTCCTTCTGCCTAGCACTGGCAGAAATGATTTTTCCTCCAGAAGTCCGTTTGTAACCATTACATTTGCCTCTGCTACATCTTTCATAGAATACATTGATGTTAGGGGGACTTGGATGGGGAAACAGGGCTCTTGTCTGAGCAGAAATGGAAAATGTGGCTGTGGGGAAATGCCAGGGGCTGTGGCAGATGCTGGGACGGAACTTGAGGCTGGTGACTCGTGCACACACCCCCGCACTGACTCCAAGCAAGAACACATCGATCCCTGCAGCTCTCTCTGCCCCTCTTTGGTGCAAACTTGGGGCCCAAAGGTCACTTCTCACACTGCACTCAACAAAAATCGGCTTTTAACCACCCTTCTGCTCCCAGAAACTGAGTACCTCAAAGCTGGGAAGGGCGAAAGAGGAGGAGATAAGAAAGGAGAAGCAAGGAGTGTGGTGTGCTCGAGGAACCAGCCTTTGTGCGTGTGCTCAGAATTCCACCTTGCTGAGTTTAAATTAATTAAAAATGCATCTCTGTGCTCCAGCAGTGACCTCTGAAGACATTTGGGGACAAGACCACAATTTTAGCCTCATCATTCTACTCAGCACCAAGTTGTTCTGGTCCTGAGGCCAAAGGGCAAAGAAAATGTCCTCAGATGTTGCTGGGACAGCTGTGATAAATCATCTTTAATTCTATTTTGGGATGTGAGAGATGAACATTTAAATACATGTTTCAATCTGGTCAAACACTCTGCAGATTCCACTATTTCTGCATTTCCTGTCCCTAATTTTGGAGCACTGCCGTTCACGGCAGCCCTCTGAGGAGCACGTGGCCCTTTTCGCTTTTGGGATATTTCGTAAGGATTGGGGTTTTTTGTGCTCCTGAAGCCCGTCCCTGGGGAGCCTGTAGTAGATGACGCGGAAAGTCCAGCGTGTGTACGAGAACATCGCTGCAGGCGAGCAGCTCAAATAGAATGGAAACATCCTGGCCTCATAAAAAAGTTTCTGCTTTGGAAACCGAGCCCTTCTCCCTTCCCCGCAGATATTCCCACAAGGTCAGGGCCGGAGTGTGGAAATAGCCCTGGCACCGCTGGGGTTGTGAGCAGGGAGCTCCTGGCCACCCTCGCCAGCGCTTCCAGCAGCGGAATGAGGAGAGGATGGGATCCTTCCAGGCTGGACACGACTCTGCATGGGGATCAGCCCCCGACAAGCATTTCTGCCCAACCCTTGCCGATTCCTGAGGGCTGTTCCCTCTGAGATGTGTTTGCCCTCGGTTTGTGCCGCAGGACGAGCTCTGGGGTGTCTCAGGAACGTTTCCCACTCCGTCCAGCCTGGCCCGGGACGCTTCCAGGGATAGGACATCCCCAGCCTTCCTGGGCAACCTGTTCCCGTGTCTCACCACCCTCACAGTAAAGAATTTATTCCGGGTCTCTAACCTAAATTTCCCTTCTTCCAGTTTGTACCCATTCCCCTTGTCCCGTCACTGCAGTTCCTAAGGAACAGTCCCACTCTGCCTTCCCTGAAGCCCCCTCACACACTGGAAGGTTCCTCACAATCATCCAGCCCAGCTCCGGGCCCTGCACGGACACCCCAAACCCCACCCTGTCCCCGGGAGCGGTGCCCAAACGCTCCTGGAGCTCTGGCAGCCTCGGGGCCGTGCCCATTCCCTGGGGGGCTGTTCCAGTGCCCACTGGAAGCCACTGCGGGTGCTCCGCAGGGAACCCACGCTGGCACAGCCGTCTCCCGAGCCCTGCATCGAGGGGTCCCGCAGTGCCCCACATCCCAGGGCTCCTGCATCCAGGGATCCCGCGGGGCCCTACATCCTGGGGCTGTCCCACATCCCGGGGCTGCCCCACATCCCGGGGCTGCCCCACTTCCCGGGGCTGTCCCGTATCCTAGGGCTGTCCCAGGATCGAGGGGTCCCGCAGTGAGCCACGTCCTGGGGTTGTCCCCCCTCCCAGGGCTGTTCCCCCTCCCGGGGCTGTCCCCCATCCCGCAGTGGCCCCCATCCTGATCCTGTTCCCCATCCCGGTCCCGTTCCCCATCCCGGAGCTGTTCCCTATCCCAATCTCGTCCCCCATCTCAATCCCGTTCCCTATCCCGATCCCGTTCCCCAGCCCGGTCCCCCCGGACCAACACCGCCTGGGAACGGTCGTTGCGCGGCGCGGGCGGCGCCGTTTCGGCGGCGCACGGGCCGGGCCGCTTTGCGGGTGCGCAGCTGGCGCTGTCAGTCGCGGCCCAAGATGGCGGCGGCCGGGGGCGGATGGAGGCGCTGGTGACGGTGCGGAGACTCGCCGCCGTCTGTACCATGGTGAGAGCCCTCGCGGCCGCCCGGCCTCGCACGGCCGCTCTTGAGGGGCCCCCGGCGTTGTGCTCCGCGCTGAGCGGCGGGGAGGGCCTGCCCGGCGCGTCCCGGTGCCGTGCGAGCAGCAAAAGTGGTTCAGAGCCATCGCTGCGGGAGGCCCCGCCGCCTGCGCCGGCACCGAGTGTCTGAGAGGGCCGGGGCGGAGCGGCTGTGCCGGGGAAGGGCGAGAGGAGCGCGGGGAGCCGCGGCCGCGCTGAGCGCGGGTGCCAGCCCGGCCGGGGCTCGCAGGGATTTAGGATAATCGGGCTGAAATCCCGGTGGGAAAGGTGTCGGGAGGCTCCGCAGAAATGCGAGCTCGGCGCTCCCGGTGGGTGTGTCTGCTGCTGCCTGTGCCCTGAAATGTTTTTCGGGTAGGTGGGTGCTGTCTTTCGGAGAGAAAAGGAATTATTGAGCGCTGATTGTCCTTCTGCTCAGCTCGTGGTCGGTTGCTGTGATAACCAAGTTCGTTTTAAAGGTTGTTCTACTCTTTTATCAAAGCTCTGCGATCGTTCCACGTGGATGCGTGTAACAGGGAGGGTCCCTGCTGCCAGGGAAGGAGGCAGGCTGGTAATCGCATGATTATGCAGAATTTTTAATGAAGTTACGCTGCCGTGTAAATAGAGCCCAGCGAGTGGTTGGGCTGGCGCTGGAGCACAGCTGACTCACAGGAAAATATTGCAGCCTGTCAGTGAAACACCAAAAACGGAGCACGGCGAACCTTCCGTGAGGAGTTCCCTCGGTCTGAGCTCTAGCAGGGGCTTGAATTCCTCAAACCCAGCAGAGGATCAGGCTGGGGGTGCCCGCTCTGAGCAGTTTGCTTTTCCAAGTCCCGCGTTTTTACTGCTCCGAGGGCAGTTTTCCATCTCCTTTCTGCAATCTTAGTGGGGACTGTTGCACACCAATTTGCTGGGTCTGTTTTCACCTATGTGTAAAAGGAGCAGGATTTTCTTATTTCTTCCCCATGCACGTGCTGACTCCCAGTTTAACTCCAGGCCCAGCTGAAGTGAACCCAGTGCAAACTGGGTGTTTGCAGTTTCCCAGTAACACCCCTCACACGAGACATTCATCTTTTCTTTTCAAATCCCTGGCCGTGGAGACCTCGTTGGAAGTCCTTGGGGGAAGATTTCCCAGGACTTTATCCTTCCCTGATCTCACTAAATGGGTTTTTTTTCGACATAATTTGTATTTTTTAATTGCACATCACAGACACAGGTGAGATGAAGGCCATGAGAGGTGAGTCAGGACTTTGCTGTGGAGTTCTGCACCACAGAGGCAAGGGGTTGACTCAATCCGTGGAGTGTTTTGGATGCATTCCTGAGATCAGCTGACTGAGCCTCGGATTGAGAGGGCACGTGGAGGGCATCTGCATTTCCCTGTGACTGTGCAGCCAAACCTGAGCACATTCCAGTGGGATTTGTTTTCAGAGACTCTGGCTAAACCTCCCCAGCCTTGGATTCGTTTTTGCTCCTGTGCTTGCCTGGATTTTGGTTGGGATGGTGGATGGAGGCTGGGCAGGTGCTTGTTGCCTCCCACTTCCCCTCCTGAAGTTTCTTTTCCAAGAAACTTTTCCTTGTTGCAGCTCTGGGGAAGCAGATTCTCCTCTCTGTGTTTCAAGTGGAGAATTTGCTGGTTCAGTTCTGTGTAGAAATTGTAGAGCAGTGCTGGTAGCACAAAATAATTGCATGGAATTGGCTTCCAAATTGCTTAATGAGTCATTTAATCAAGTGCTGTGGAATCTGTCAGCATCGTTGTTTTAGGTGCACGTGTAGCTTGGCAAAATTTACTGTCAATATTAACATTTTTTCCTTCAACCAGCCCAGGAAATTAAGGTCTAGGGTAGTGAAAATAAGGGTGGTGTATTTTAAAACTGGATCAGTTTATTTGCATGTCCAGCGAAGTAAAAATACTGTTTGCTTAGTCATAAAGGAATATGAAAAACCTGAGCTTTCCTTAAAAAAACATTGAAATACATGAACAAAGTCCCTTTGGAAGCTGCTTTCTTCAGGATTATGCTAATCTGCAGTGATTGTACAGGTCTTTACATGTTTTTCTTAGTAAAATATGCAGTTTTTACCAGCATTCGCAGTCATCATCTGTGCTCCAGGGTGGAAAAGTGAAACTCAGTTTTGTGACTTTGTCAGACCCCTCAGCATCACAGGGACTGGAGTTCCCGACTTTGCTTCTCAGACACTCCATTCCTCTCCAGTATCTCTTTAAAAATTCGGTTCAGAGCCTGAACTCATTAGCAGGCAGTAATGAGGTTTAACTTGAATCATCTCCCCCTCCCTCGAACAACTTCCCTGTGTTTCAGTGTGGATGAGCTGTGCTGTGCCTGGGGCTGGTGCCATTTCCTTGGTGTGAGCACCGGCCCTTTTCTGGCATTTCACAGCATTCCTGTGCCAGCTCTGGCCTGGCAGGGATTGGCAGCTGGGAGGGGAGCAGGGCTTCGTTTGGATGTGATTCATTGCTTGGGGAGGCTGCTGGCACCACATGGAAAACACATCCGTGGCCAGGAGCCACTGCCCCAGCTCTGCTTCTCTGCCACCAGGTTTGCGGCCCAGCCCTTACCTTCACCTCTGAGAGTTTTTCCTTCTGTTTTCAAGCAGCTGCAGAACTGAGGGAAGTGGAAGCAGAGAGCACTGCTGAGGCATTTTGCATTAAAAAATCTGCCCTTGCTGTTTCAGCGGTGTTTGAAGGGGAATCTGTGGTTCTGGGCTGAACACGTGCTCATGGGCAGGTGGGAATCGTCTCTTGGCTGGGGGGAGAGTGAGGAGGGCAGAATTCCATGGGTCTGACTGCATCCTCCAGCCCATGGTGTGTTTTCTGTGCTCTGAGACAGTCGTGGAACTGAGTTTTTGAGTCAGAACTTGGGGGTTTTGTTGAATTGGCAGAACTTTTGGAGAAGGAGACCAGAACTTGAGAATGGAGCAAGGTGCAAAGCACAGAGCTGGGCTTTTCCTCTCTGGGCAGCTTGTGAGAAGTCTGTAGTAAGCTGTGAGCAGAATATTGTTTCTCCTAGGCAATTAGGGCCACTTCCTCTAGATTCATCTCTAATTGTTTGTTAAACCAGTAGGACACACCTGAAGAACTCCAATCCAGGATACAAATTGGGGGTAGCCTTATATACTCTGAATCAGGGCATAATTACTGACCTCAGTGCTGGAGGGGAGGTGGCTGCAGCATTTGGAAGTCCCACATTTCCATTTGCCACCTGAATAATTTACACACAGCAGAGGTGTGGTGTCCCTGGTGTGTAATGTCACCTCACTGCTGTCACCTGTTGCTGTAGGACTTTGGTTTGGCTTTATCAGAGAATTAACATTTACAGCGTCTATTTTTATTGCTGCAAGAAGGGAGGGTAGAAGTAGAGCTGGCTAAGCAGATTTCTGTCTCCAGCAGCGCTCTGCTTCTTGACTGACTTGTTCAGCTGAAAGAAGCAAAATATTCATCTTTGCACTTGAAATCCAGCCTGAGAATAACTGACAAATATTGGTTTTGGGGGAACAAAATACATAACCGTTTGGAAAACAGGGAGGAGGTGACTCCAAGGTTTTCCCACATGTTTGTACCCTGGGGTAATGCTGTATGATGGGTGTTTATTGCTGCATTCTCCAGGTTTGGGGCTTCTGACAGTTTGGGGCTGGAAGCAAAGCCAGGCTGCTGTTCAGCTGGACCACACAGGTTCCTTTTGAACGAGCTTTAGGATTTTACAGGAGTCCTGAACACATAAATGAGCTTTCCTGCTGTTCTCGTGTCTGCTTTGATTGTCTATGAACTTTTAAAATTTCATGCTTTCAATTGTCCTCAGGAAAAGGAGGGATCATGAGAGATCCCAGCTGTGTTGTGCCATGGAGTTGAGGAAACTGGGCACTGCACGGTTCCTTTGTTCCAAGTAGACACTGATTATATCAGAGGACTTCAGAGCTGCTACAATTTAAAACTGAAGTGTGAATACCTGGGGAAAGATGCTAAAAAACGAGAGTGTAGCTTGTTCAAGAGGTGCTCTCTATTACTGAATCTCTCCTGTTTGGTTCTTTAATCAGGATTTAGAGCAAATGCTTTTATTGCCTTGGATTCATCTGTGTTTACATGCACGTCACTCACTGTCTTGGTGCTATTAAAAAAGAAATGGCTTTCAGTGCTTGCTCCAGCAGATGTCAGTTTGGGGGATTCCTACACTTGCTGCCAAGATAAAGGGCAGCACTGCAGATCATTATGGTTTGTTTCTGTGTTGTATTTTATATCTTCAGCTGCTTTTATAGTGGGTACTTAAAGCGGGCTTGTAAAACAGATGGGGATAAACTTTCTTATGGAGGGACAAGAGGGAATGGTTTTAAACTAAAAGTGGGTTGATTTAGACTAGAAATGAAGGAAGTTTTTCTATTAAGGTTGATAAAGCACTCACACAGGTTGCCCAGAGAAGCTGTGGCTGCTCCTGGATCCCTGGCAGTGTCCAAGGCAGGTGGGACGGGGCTTGGAGCAGCCTGGGATAGGGGAAGGTGTCCCTACCCGTGGCAGGAGTGGCACTCGGTGAGCTCTAAGTTCCCTTCCCACCCAACCCATTCCACGATTTATCCACTTAACCTCTCCTGCACTGAATTATGAATGTATTTCCCCATTCAGACCCATTGACTGGCCCCACAGCTGAATTTTACTGCTCTATGCCTGTGTGATGTCTGAAGTTATGACCTATTTATAAATGAAATATAAACCTATTTATAAATCCGTAGTGTTTGGCTTTGCCTTCCCTCAGCATCCACTTCCTCACTTCCCCCAGCATTGTCCCTGCCCTGTTTGATGTGTGAGGCTCCTGATAAAATCTTGCTGCCAGCTCACAAAAGAACAATGCTGGTAAACACTGGGCCTTGCACAGCTGGGCTCTGGTTGTGTTTGTTCTTTCAGAGGCCCAGAGAGCTGCAGAATCCCTGAGAGCTGGGCTGGCAAAGCACCCACTCTTATGTGTGTTACTGGGTCACTGGGAGAAGCACAAGGTCAGGAGAAATTTGGTGGGTGGAGAAATCAGGCGGATGAACTGGCAACAGTGGGGATGGGGGAGGCAGTGGCTGAGGAGGCTTGGATGGACTGGGAACAGTGGGGATGGGGGAGGCAGTGGCTGAGGAGGCTTGGATGAACTGGGATGGACTGGGAACAGTGGGGATAGGGGAGGCAGTGGCTGAGGAGGGGAATGAGCTGCTGACAAAGGTCAGTGCTAAGCAGTGGTTCTGTTTTTCCTACCCTTTCTCCAGCATCCTTTCCACAAGTTCTTTTCACTGGAGCCCAGCTTTGCTCTCTAATTTAAGAGCATGAAATGAGAGGGTTTCACAAGTGTGTGTGCCCTGCTTTGCCTTTGGGAGCTGTGGATCCTGTGGACCTTGCAGGACCAGCTCCTCATGGAATAAACATGTGCTTGGAGGAGTTTACACAGCACCCTGCATTCATTTATTTAAAACCACTCCAATTAAGGCTTCATAGGAGTAAATTTCTTTTGAAATATAGCACTTTGGAGTTTCTCCGGGTGACATGGCAGCAGTCAGGGTGCTCTGTGAGCTTTCCTCCCTGCTGGGAATGGGCACAGCCTTTCCAGGAGGAAGATTCCGTGGCGTTTGGAAGCGTGGAGCCTTGGGAAGTCTGTGACACTTCTCTACCTGCTCCTTTCGAGATTATCAGTTTGTTTGGAGTGCTTATGCAGGCGAAGTGCTGCAACCCAAGGCTCAATTTACAGTAATTTGTTATGCCTGGAATGCCAGCCTTCCTGGATACATGCAAAGAGATCCTTTCAAACCCTGAGCTGACAGCTCTTTTTATCTGACTTCAGTGCTCCACAGCCAAGGAGTTTGAAAGGATGGGGAAAGCAACATCTAATCTGTGTTTAGAAAACCATGACAAGTGTGTTCTATAAACTTGCAGCAATACAACCCCAATCTGCTCCATTTCCACTTCCCCCCAGGGTGATTTGAATAGTCCTGAAGCTGGAACTATTGTCTCAGCAAATACAGCAAGTGCAGGCAGACTTCTGCATCAGCTCATGTAGATTTCTTTCCTGAAAGGTTTTAAGTAGCTCTAGCTTGGCCTGCTTGGTGGTTTTTTTGTTTTTTCCTTTTTTTTTTGTTTTGATTTGTTTATTCACTCTTAAAACAACTCCTCAGCAGTGGGTTTAAGCAGCTCCTCTAATCTGGAGTGCTCCACGACGGTGTCCCTTGGAGCCTTTTCTGCACAACCTGAAAGCTGCTTCCCAGCCTGTTTTAAACGCTAAATCTTCTCCTACTCTCATTTGTTAAAAGGAAACAGTCAAACGAGTAATGAGAGAGCAAGGCTTGTGCACCAGGCATGTTCTGGACACTGAAATCCTTTAGGTATTTTTCCCTTTTTTTGCCTTTCTTTAAAGGGAAATGTGTTTTGCAGGCAGGTGCTCAGTGGGAAGCAGCTGGGTCCAGTCCAGGAGTTGGGATGGTGGGGAGTCCAAGCCAGAATATCCTCAGGGATTTTATTTCATCAGGCTGTTCCTCCAGTGATGCTGCACAGCTCCTGCGTGTGCATCCAGCTTCAGTGAAAGGTTAGAGATACCCTGAGTTACGAGGCTTTAATTCCTTCATTTGGTCTGAATCAGATTCATTGCCAAGGGAGAAGGACAAATGCATAAAAATCAGGTAATGTGGAAATTAATATTTTGTACTGAGCTAAAAAAAGAGTAATTATCCTTAAAGAAAGGCTGAATCTTCCAAATTTCGTGGGGTGTGTGGAGAGGGCTTTAAATTAACTGATTGTTAAAAGTGTGCTAATGGGATTAATTAGTCTTAATTGGGTGTGTTTTAGACAGGCCTAAAGCAGCTGAATGGTGTAGGCAAGCACAAGAAACTACAATTTCAACAGGATACAATGAACAGATAGAAATTTTTCTGAAATTTTGGGAGACACATCCAGATTTTAAGAGTTCTCTCCTGACAATCTGCCGGTGTCCACAAATGAACTGTAAATGAAGCATCCGTTGGGGTGTATATATAATCTGTATCCATCTAAAGTGCTGGAGTGCCCCAAAATAAGCACAGCAAACTTTTAAAAAAATTAAATTGACTTCTTGTAGATTTTGGCAGGATCAGTATTGAAAACAGACCAAACTGTAAGTTTGTAGATGCATTTTTGAAAAGATGAGAAGGACTTCACATTTGTAGTTAATTCCCTTGTACTTGAAGCAGCTGCTTCGTCCATGTTTAAAAAAATAAATTAAAACCTCATGAAGCATTTGTTTGACTGGTGTTTCTGAATTTCTGTGTCTGTCAATGACACCAAAGAAATCTGGAGTATTTTTTGTCATTCTGTTGAGCTGGTGATGATAATGGAATGGTTCTAAACCTGTGGAATTAGAGCCCCTCAGAACCTGTCAGGGGTAAATGCCGTGGGCTCGCAGGGCGATGGGATCTCCCCACTCGTGACTTTCCCTGCTTTGTGGGTTTTCCCCTCATTTTCCAGCTCCAGTGTCCCTGTGCTCACTGTTTGCTGAGCAGCAGCACAGCATTGACCTGATTGTTTTGAGAAGAGCTCAGACTGACAGTGAGGATCCTGACCCAGAGCTGTGCTCATTTTGATCCTTTTTTTTCCTGGAGCTGCAGCAGCAGCTGCTCCGTGCTCAGAAGGTCTCCTCACGCCCTTCTTTCTCCCTCCCCACATGTGCAGAGTTACCTCCAGAGCAGCAGAAAGCAGATACTTGGGAATGGAAATGGGAATTCCATCCAAATGGCAAAGTGTTAGTTCAGGGTAAAAAATT
Source organism: Oreocharis arfaki (assembly GCA_013398015.1). Lineage (NCBI taxonomy): Eukaryota > Metazoa > Chordata > Aves > Passeriformes > Paramythiidae > Oreocharis > Oreocharis arfaki. The sequence goes on from VZRR01006990.1 coordinate 577,027, forward strand.
GGGTAATCTGTAATAACAGTCCACTAAATCTCAGCCAAGGTTTGTGGTGGATCAGGATTTCACTGGAACTTAGTAAAGCTCGTGTTACTGAAGAGGGAAAAGGTTGGAACTTGAAGCAGGAACCACGAGGAAAATGTGGAATTCTCAGCTGACAGCAGCTCCTGTTCTGAGCTGTGTGGTTGTTATTAATCACTCCCAGCTTTTATTCATCCCCAGCTTCACAAAAACTCTTCAGCTCAGAGCCTTATTCTAATTTCTTCATAAAGCTCATCAAATATCATGTAGAGAAAACTGAGCCTCTTCTCTGATTCCTGTCAGATAAGTGAATGCTGCCTGTGAGCCTTTTGTCTGTGAGAATAATTACAAATCCAATAAATTTAAGGTCATCCAGTACTGAAGCCCCTGGAAACTTGATACATTTCCGGTTTCTGAAATCGATTCCATCTAGGCTATGCAAAATACTCATTTTCTTTGCAGGAATTGGATTTTTTTTTGCTAAAAAGAGCCAATGATGCCTAATTATCCTTCTCTGTGATCTCCTTTTGGTGCTGCAGTGAGTTACCACTGGCTAAGAAACAGAAGTCTACTACTATTTATTCCACTTGTGTGGTGCATTGAACTGGGAATAAATCTTTAAGACTTCTCTACCGAGCAAAAATCAGAGCTTACAAGCTGGAAGAGTTGATAGATCGCTCCTCTGGTTTTGATGGGTTATTCAGGTAAAATTTCAGGAATACTGTGGGATCCCTGCCTCAGTACAGCTTGCTTAGACAGCTCCCTCAGGTGAGGGGGTTTGAAACTGCTCTTTTCACATCCCTTTTTGCTTTAAAAAGTTCCACAAAACTTGCCTTGGGTGTTAAATAGGAGTTTACCCCAGTCCTGTTTTCTCTGTATCTCATCTGGATCCGAGCATGGAATAGAATCCCAGAATCATTTAGGTCGGAAAAGACCTCCAGGATCATGGAGTCACCACCTTGTCCCCAGCCCAGAGCACTGAGTGCCACATCCATCTTTTCTTCAATTTTTAAATCAAGCTATTGGTGTGATGTCCCTCACTGTGTTGGTATGAAAAAGCGAGGAAAACTTGAATACTAACAATTCCCTATGCTATTGTTTGATACTTTAAAATTTGGTGTATTTGATTTTTAAAGGGTGTTCTTTGTCTTTTCAGTGAGCACAAATATCCTTGGCTAGACCCTTCTTTTAATTAGCTGATATGCATGAAGTAAAACGACTGCAGCTGTGACAAGAAGTATTTTATTGTTGTTTTTTTGAGGGGGGTTTCTTGGCCGTTTTTAGCTGTGTGTATTCCTGCTAAGGTTGTGATAGTTGGGATGGGCCAGGCAGTTTTTCATTTTCCTGTTCAACTGATAATTCCAGAACTGAGGAAGCACAGGCAGGTCTGTGAGTGGGGGTGAGAGCAGAAGAGGGGAGCTCTGAGGCAGCACTCGAAGTCCCAGGAATTTCCAGAACATTGAAAATCCTGCTTGCAAGTGCTGAAACTTCCCTTGTCACCTCCCCCACCAATAGGAAAGTGCTAAATTCACATCTCATTGTGTAAGTAAATCACTGTTACCAAGTAGTTAAATTAGGGGGAAGTTTTCCTTTTTGTGTGCTGTATAAATCTGAGTTTGTTCCTGCTCACAGAGCTGAGTTGGATGGTCCTGAAGCAGAGCAGCAGAACCATTTCTTGAGAGCATTTCCTTGGACCTCCTGGAAGTCAAAGATGTACTTCTGGGGTTGTTCAAACTTGTATTTATTTGCCTTGCACTACCAGTGAGAAGTCACTTCTAATCTCCTGCTTTAATCTTAATATTCAGCTGTATTTTAGTTTTTAGTGTTTGCTTAGCTGTTCTGTGCCAAGCAAACTCAATTGCTATGGATGAGAGATTTTTTTTCATGGCATTTCTTGTTGCTCCCACAATATGTGACATAGTTTAGCAGAACCATATTGATTTTCTTATGCTTTTAGATGTTCAAAGTGCCACAAGATGCAGAACACTTTGGCTGTGGCACCCCAAAGAGATGGATTTCTTAATTCCCATACTATGGACACTTAATGATTCCATTAGATCTTTAATTCTAGATAAGATGTGACTTTTAGCTTTCCAAGATGCTGAAGTGTGGATTGTTTCTCATGAGCAAATATTCCTGTGAGCTGTGGCAGGTGGAAAAACCTTTTAGCTGGAGTGGGAAAAGGTGTGGAACACCTTTCAGTGTGACCATAAACCTTTTCTTAGGCTTCATTGCAGCAGGACATGGCTCAAGCTGGACCAGATTTCATCTGCACTGGGTTAATTTGTTAATTGCTAATTGAGTTGCAGAAATCCCTGATTGGGAGGAGCTGAACTTTGGCTGCAGTTCTGGACCTTACCCCAAAACATGACCAAGGCCGAGTGGTGCCCTCACCATAAAGTGGATTTTTTCCCCTCCCATATCCTTGTTGCCTTGTTTAGTGCAGCTCTCCTGGACATTGACTCCGTGCTGAATCATCTGTGCTTCTGCAAGGGAATTACTTTTCCATGGAGTGCTGGGCATTGCATTTCCTGGAGCTTTTTCAGTATCTAATTTGCAAGTTTGCATCTTCAGAACTATTTGTGATTAATCTGTGATTTTTTTTTTTTTAATTCCTCCCATCATTGCTTTGAGTCCTCTTTTGGGTTTTTTATGATTTTATGAATTTAAAATGTTCTCTGGCAAGAAACTTTAAAATCATCACAGAATCCCAGAATGGTTTGGGTTGGAAGGGACATTAAAGCTCATCCCATTCCATGACAGGGACACCTTCCACTATCCCAGGCTGGTCCTACCTTGCCTTGAACACTTCCAGAGGTGAGGCATCTACGACTTCAATATTATTAAATATAATTCAATTTATTAAGGAAGCCTTAATTTTTAAATTGCCACTGCAGTTAATTTACCCAAATTTATAAAGCTTGGCAGTAAATACAAGGAAGCACGTGGAAAAAACTTACCTGTAACCTGTCAGGTTAAATGGAGAGGTACAAATGGGGTACAGCTGGTGGCTTGGTTGAATTGCAACCCTGGTTTATGGTAGGTTATTAAATTACAGCATAGTTTTATTAAAAATTACAATTCTTATGGTTTTATTTCTTTGTGTAGATATTTATTCGATGTGTTGCTTTCCAACTGGACCATTTGGGCTGTCAGGTTTCCCTGGTTCTGGGAGGTTTGGTCCCTCCTTTAATGGGCTTTTCTCCAGTGTTTCCCTAAATAATATTGGAGATCATGGAGGGGCCGAGGAAACTCCCGAGAAGTTGAAACTGAGCTCCAGAAGCTCGCAGGATTTACAAATCCTCCTTTCCTAATCTCCAAACATGCAGCATGTAAGAGCAAAACAACCTCAGCAGGAGCCAGTGCTGATTTCCAGGCTGAAAATTCTGGAATTTTCACCTCTTGTGCGTTTCCATGGAATTTTGATGATCATCTCCTATTACACTGTTTCCCAAAGCCGGATCAGAGCAGTGGAAGTGAAGAGCTGAGGTAGCCCTTGGAGAGACCCCTGATCCTCCTTGCTGGTGGTTCTCCTTTTATTTTGGTTTCATTTGGGTTTTTTGGGGGGAGATGGTGGAGAGAAAAGGAGCTCCTTGGAAGCAGGGAATGGCTGCAGGGAAACAAATGAAAGGAGCTGCCTGAGCTGGCACTGATGCCTCAAAAATGTTGTGTGTGATTGCTGCTTGAGCAGAGCTCTGCTTGTAAATCTGTCAGCACCCTGGGAATGCTTTGTGGGGTTTGTAGTGCCCAGTTCTGAGCCTGCCTCCTTTTATCTGGTTTGAGAACTGTAACTCACTGTAAATCTGCTGGGGGACATCCAACTACAGCTGTTAAACCAGATTATTCCTTGGTTTCTCTCCTGGTTTTTTAGAAAATTTTGAGTTATTTTTCTGTTAAAGACAATCTGGATGGAACTGTCCTTACACTCTCTGCTTGTGGTTTATATTAATAGGGAGATGATTAAAATGTTTGCTGGGAGATTAAAAAGCAGTGGTAGCTCCAGGGGAAGAAATGGATTGAGTTTTGCTGGGCTGTAATTTTTGGTTTAATGCTTTTCTGAGGTGTCTGAAGGTGGCTCACCTGTGCAGAAGGATTTCTGCTTGGACAAGGTTAGAGTGACTTAGAGATTTAAAACAGAATTAGGAATCCAAAGCATTTGGATTCTTCATCAAATGAGCTCAGGATTGTTGGAGCATCAGCAAGAGACATTAAAGAACAGGATGGAGAGGAATGAGGGAAGGCACCAAATCCCGAGGTATTCCCATCCATAAGGTGTTGGTGGATTGAAAACAGAAAGAGATGCATAAACCACTTTGAATATAGAGTGGGCCAAGTTAAAATGCAAAATAAAATATAGGAATTCTTCAGCTGTTGCTTTATGTGGTGTTTGTATCTAAACCAGCAAATTCCATCGTTATACTGCTGGAAACTCAAGGGCATGTCAAAATGCACTGTGAGCTTAATACCTCACCCTGAAATTAAAGGTGGCAAAGCCAAAGCACTTTCAGGTGATCTGAGACCGTGATAAAACTCTTATTTCCATTCTTTTGGGGGTTTGTAATCACACTTCCCTTGTCCATAGTATTTTGCGAAATAAAGGTAAAAAAAACCAGGATAAATTTCTTTTTACAGCACATTCTTGACTAAATTAAGTTGCTGTTTCTAGGTCACTGTGGCTAACCTGGTGTTTTAAGTGAGAGCAGTCGATTGTGTGAATTTTCGAATAAACTCAAATGCAGAAGACCCTTCTGTTAGATCAGATAACTCTAATTCTGATGGAGTTGAGATTTTAAATGAAACTTTGGTACATTTGTCACGATAGAGCATCATATTAATTTCATTCCGAACAACACAGCAAACACAAGGTGCTGATTTTCAATGGAAGTAAATTATTTCCCAAAGCTTTGGGGTTTCTTAAAGAAATCTGTATTTTCTCTAACAGAAACAATGTTTTTTTGTAGGGCGCCAATGCCTCTGCTTTGGAGAAAGAGATTGGTCCTGAGCAGTTCCCTGTGAATGAGCATTATTTTGGCTTGGTCAATGTAAGTGAATTTTCTATGCTTAAAATGCTGGTTTTTAATTCATATCCTAATTTGGAGCTTAACAGGATTCTCTGAGAACTTGGTAGATGAGCACTTCTCACTTAGAGTGGGCCTGAGCACAGCCACCACATCCTGCAGAGTGGTTATTAACCAAGCTACGATTTCATCCCAAACACAGAAAAACAAAGAGTATTTCTTGTAAAGTCTGTGAGACAACCCTTCCTACTCTGGTACATTTCTAATTCTAAGATTTTAATATTTAGCTGCAAAGTGGGAGTCCATTAAAAAGTGTGTCCATTGTTCATATGCTGTTCCAGAGAAGATTTTACACTGATGCTGCAGTGCGGGGGAGGTTTGAAATGAAAATGTGTTGCTTTTCTAAAAACACCCCTCTCGTGGGAGGAGTGGAAGTTTTTATGCAGAAGATGAATGACATGGACTGGGTGGATAATTCCTTCGTGTAGTAATACTCCTTTTGGATTTTTGGCAGCCTGGTGTAGCCATGAACCCTCCGAAAAGCTGTATTTTTGCATCTGTCAGTTTGTGAGGCTCTGGGCTGGAGCTGTGGGGCAGCAGAGTTGTCTGCCTGCATGAACTGTGCAGAAAGGATGTTGATCCTGAGTTAGTTCAGAGAATCAGTGGTTCTGTGACATCCAATTTATGATGGGAAAGTGCAATTTTGGCATAACTCACTAGGAGCAGAATTATTTCTGTGTGCTGGTCCTCAGGGTTGTGTTGAAAGCTGGGAGATGCTCCATCTCTTCACACACCAAGTAAGGCCAACTAAGTGGTATTTATTGAGCTCACTAGAGACCCAGTTAACTGACTTTGTGTGTGTTTCTAGCAGTTCATATTTTGGACACCCAGCTATCCAAACACACGGAATTCTGTTCCTCAAGTAGGATGTTGATGGCCATTCCAGAGATGCTGAGGTTTGCACCATAATGGCAAAAATGGGAGGCATCTCCAGTGGTAACAGAAATAGCAGAACACTGAATGGTGTGAAGAGGAAAAACAGCGTCCTAAAAATAACCAGAATTATTAGAAGCACATCCATTCTCTGCTTTGAAGGACGAAATATGACTAACACTGCTGTGCTTCATTTCTTGCAACCGCTTTCTTGAGGGTGGTTGTTTTCACGCCGTTGTTCTGCTGAGCTTTTTCCGAAGTTATTTCTGGTTCTTTCATGATTTGGAATTAATTGGAGCATTTAAAATGGGCAGTTTCATGGCTTCAGCACCAGTGCTGTTAAATGTGTGGTTGCACGCAAACAGAAACAGGTGTTGAACTCGTGGGCAATGGAGGCCAAAACTTGGGGTTGAAAAGTTATTTAATTTTTAGATCAGTGAGCTAAACCAACCTGACTCTTAAACTGTGTCTAAAGCCACTGCAGGATATGTGGGAGAAAGGAACAGCCTGTTAAAAGAGTTTCTATGTCCTATAGCACAAGAGGGATGGAACAATGGTGTCATTCCAGAATTTCATCTCAGTCTTCATTTTAAGAAGCTCCTATCTTGAAATAAGCCTTCAAACTTAGGATGCCTGTTTTGTGTTGTGTGCAAATTTATTTAGCACGATGCTTCTTTGTTTTTCTAAGTTACTAACAAGCGTGTGAGTGATTCTCTCTCCTAATTCATGTGTTTGTTTAGCTTCCATATTTATTTTCCTCGTGTCAATAAGTTTTAACTGTTGTTCCCTGTTGTTTGCCTATGGTGTAAATCAATGTTACTATAGCTGTAATCTGTGACCTTTTGGGCTGTATGAATTAAGCTGTTCTTTTGCTGTTTCAGTCAAAGATTATTAGCTTGGAACCATTCTGCTGCAGTAATCACACCAAATTTGGGTGAGCAGTGGCCATGACTGAGCACCACTTTAAAAAGTCTCTGTTCTGTAGGGAGATTTTTATGCTTTTTTGGTTTATTTAAAATATGTTGCTCTTGTGGTGCAGAACCTCGTTACCAGAATATCTGGGGACTGGCAAACCTAGAATTTGTTTCCCTTTTTTGAAGCAGCAGCACCATAAATTGCAGAGCAGCAGCAGCAGCTCTGAACCCATGGTGTGGTGGTGTGGGTGATAAGCTGATATCCTGGTGTCCCTCCTTGCTCAGCCGTGGGGAGCTGCCTCTGCAAGGCCTTATCTCTGCCCTGACACTGCCTTCAGACAGGCCAGATGCAAACCAGCTGCTCTGTGCATTGCCCTGCATCATGTGCTGCTCAGAACATTCCATTATGAGCAGGAAATATGGATTTTATTATTAATTTATCATGTGTTTTGCCACTGGGATTGGCTCCGTTGGTCAGAGCAGTGCTGGTAATGCCAAGGCTGTGGGTTTGATCCCTGTATGGGCTGTCCACAGAAGAGTTGGACTCAGTGATCCTTGGGGATCCCTTCCAGCTCAAAATATTCTGTGATATATATATATATTATTTATTTATTTATGTATTTGTTTAGTGTCCTTGGTACCTGTCCCCTCTCAGGATGAGCCGTGCTGTGTCTCCAGAAGTTTTAATTCTGTGATGAGCCCTTAATTCTTTTTTCCATGTATTTCCAGTATCCCACTCTCCTTCCCTCGCTGTGACAAGGCTCAGCCTTTCCCCCCCCATTCCCAACCAGTATTCCCCAGTCAATGAGCTCTGCCAGGTGACTCCTCCAGTTTCACTGCGTGACATTCTTAATGAACAACCTCTTGCTGTCGTTCCTTTTATTGCCAGCCCTAATCCAAACAAACCCCTTTGTTTTCCTTCTGTTCTGTTTCTTGACCAGTTCGGCAATACCTGCTACTGCAACTCGGTCTTACAGGCGCTTTATTTTTGTCGGCCGTTTCGGGAAAAGGTTTTGGCATACAAGGTGCAGCCTCGAAAGAAGGAAAGCCTCCTGACCTGCCTCTCTGATCTCTTCAACAGTATTGCCACGCAAAAGAAGAAGGTGGGGGTCATCCCACCCAAGAAATTTATTTCCCGATTGAGGAAAGAGAATGGTAAATGGATAAATGATTTTTTTTTTTAAATGCATTTTTAAGCGTGTAAAATGTTAAATTCAGGTTTCTTTTGGAGTCTAAATGGTCAAGTTTTAACAGGTTTCTTGATGGTTTCTGTGGTGTGAAGTTCACCACCTCTGTGCTTGTCCTGTGGGCTTGTCCTTATCTCAGTATCTGTGTTTCTGGACTGGCACGTGTCCAGATATTCCACACTGGCACCGTGTTCCCCAGAGGAACGGGTCAGCACACTCCAGGTCATTGCTCCAGGCTGTCATGACCTCTCACAGGAGACTCAGCCCCTCTCAGCCTGTTCTCTTGCATTTGTGGTAGGATAAATTCCTCAGGATTAGAACCGGTGGTTATTTCCCAGGGCTGTTTGGTGAGGGGAAAAGTTCTGGCTGTTAATTTATCCTCTCTGCTTGAACTTGAAAAGATAACAAACTTCCTGTAGGGGATTTTTGCCCCTTGATGCTGGTCTTAATGAACTAGGCATGTGAATTTCTTTATTTCTCTTCCTCTCCAAAGAAAAGAAGGAAAAAACCTACAAAAACTCCCCAAACCAATCATGGTTTTCTTCAGTTCTGAGAAATGCCCGAACTAAGTTTTCTTCATGGTGTTTTTCAGCTGTTTGTTTCTTGCAATCTGAGGATAACCACTGAGAGAACAACCAAGTGCAATTCTTCCCAAACTCACCAGTGTCACCAGAGCTGTGTAACAGGGGAGAGGAGGGAAGGGAAAAAGCCACAGTGACCTGGTGTTGGGAATTGTCTGCAGGTGTTCATTGTCCTCCCTCTCTCCCTTTCCAGAATTATTTGATAATTACATGCAGCAGGATGCACACGAATTCCTAAACTACCTACTGAACACTATTGCTGACTTACTCCAAGAGGAGAAAAAGCAGGAGAAGCAGAATGGGAAGCTCCAGAACGGCAGCGTTGAGAGCGAAGAAGGAGACAAGCCTGATCTGACGTGGGTCCATGAAATCTTCCAAGGAACACTAACCAATGAAACCAGATGTCTTAACTGTGAGGCTGTACGTGCACACCCAAACCACACCTCTTAGCTTTCTCCCAGCTTCTGGATTGTTTTCCATAACACTGAGCACCCTTTTTCATTTATTAGGGTAGATGAAATTGCACTGGCTCTATTAAAATAAGGAGCATAGCCTATTTTAGGACTGTATCAGCTCTATGTTCAAACCAATGCTCATTAAGGTATGTTGCCCAGAAAAAGCCCAGTGTTTTCCCTGTTCCTCCTCCCTGTTTCCATCGAGGCAGCTGCACCTGGCTGATCCAAGCTGCCTTTTTGTCTCCATGTTACTCCCTGTGTCAGTGATTGAGAGTTTATGTTGTGTTTCTACATGAGAGTTGCTCTTACTTGAACTCTGGGATGAACTGAGTTTATTGAACTGGAATTCTGTGCTGGGTGCTGGTCCTTGGCCACTCTGAGAGCAAAAAAAGTGCAATGAAATCTAGAATTAGAACCACACCACCTTCAGACCAGGGATTTGTAGTTAGTCATATGCTCTGATTTAATGGTGCTAAAAAAAAATGAAAACCCAGATGGGGAGAGAAATAAAAAAACCAAGAAGTGATTACCACAGAAAAGACTCTTCTTGGCATTTCAAATCCTAAAGTTATGGCTATGTGGTGAGGAGAAGCTCTAAAAATGACATTAATAGGATTCTGTCTCAAGGATTTTGCAATGAAATGTGACTGTTCCACAAATGGAAAGATGGTTTTCCTCCCTGCTAACCCATTTAATTGAAGAGCCATCTGCCTGTTTCTGCCTTGCCTCTGAGTATTGACTGTTACACCCTGAAATGCAGCACAAAGCTGGATCAGGCTGCAGAGAAAGCGGAATGTGGTTAAAACATCTCCAATGAGAGCTCTTGAGTGGTTAAAACTTGGCTTTGCCAGTGAAATAATCAGATGTGTCTTGAAGTCTCATGGGGGAGATGTTTCATGAGAAAGGGGTTGGGGTTTTGTGCTTTTTTTTCATGGGTTTTTGGTTTTGTTTTGTTGTTGTTGCCTTTTTTTTTAATGCTCCTCTTCAGATTTTAACACCACATCAGGTTATTTAATCAATTTTAGTTTACCTCAAGAAAAGGCCTCTGTGTGTGCCTGTACATTTCTTTTTAATCACATAATGCATCATTCCAGAAACGGTTAAAAGAAATCTGCCAGCTCTGAATTGTTACCAAATATCTCTTCTTACTATTTTTTTTTCAAGGTTAGCAGCAAAGATGAGGACTTTCTGGACCTCTCGGTTGATGTGGAACAAAATACATCGATTACACATTGTCTAAGGTAAACAGAACTCCTTGGGAATGGAAAAAATACCTGCCCTGGTCAGAAGGGAAGAGCCTGGATTAGTTGTTCTCTCGTGCAACAGTTGTAGGCTTTGACATGTGGTAAAATATTGGGAGTTTTGGAACGTTTCTTAGTGGGTTTTAGTAGTTAATGAGTACTAGTGGTGGCTAAGATTGATTTTCGCTTTCTTCTGTGGGCATTTGAATTTGTTACATCACACAGTCGGGCTTTATCAAAAATAAACGTGCTGTGTTTGGTTTCACAGTAAATTCTTGATTATTTTAATATTCTGATTGAATTTCAGTTGCCTGGCCCTGATGTTTAGGGTCAGTTTTGTTTTTCCTGATAGGCATTTGCTCTGTGTGTTTGTCTGCTGGATCCAAGCTGCTTGGATATTTAATTTGCATACAGCATCTGGCTATTTAATAGCTGATAATGGATCTGTAATTGCTGGGAGCTGAAGGATAATCCAGACTTTGCTATTTAATGCCTGTAGATGTGAACATTTAATTTCTGCCGCTAAAGAAGACACGGGATGGCAACTGATGGAAACAAAACCCAGTCACCTTATTGCTGTTTATTACCTTTCCTAGCCAGAAAATAGACAGTTAATACTGGAGGGTGTAAACTCCAGATTTTTCCAGCTGAACGTTGTTCCTGCATCCCAGGAGTGAGACAAATACACCTCAAGTCTGGGAGCACCATGAATGAAAGGAGCTTCATCCTCTGTGTGTTGTTTGGGGTTTTTTTTCAGCATTATCAGCAGTAGCTTTTATTTGGATGCTCTGGAATATCCCTGCTTATGCCACTCTCTGATTTCCACAGGGGATTTAGTAACACTGAAACTCTATGCAGTGAATACAAATACTATTGTGAGCAGTGCCGCAGCAAACAGGAGGCACAGAAGAGGTAAGGGCCAAACATTCAGGCTGAGGGAGATGTTCTCCTAAAATTTCTGGGCAGATACACCTGGTGAGTTCAGGAAAAAGAAAAGGTAAGATTGTCCAGGTCTGTGTTTGGTGAAGGAAAAGTGGAGAGACCAAGTAACTTTGTGGCAGCCTCGTCATGAGGAGATTAATTCTGTGTTTCTCCCAGAAGAGTTTCTATCTGGTGCTTCCAGACATCCACTCTTTCCCCAGCTGGCATTAATCAGCTCAAAGCCACTGGAAAAAATCCCTTCTGCTTTGTCTGTGAGCACTGGATACGAAAAATCTTCTTTCTCCCCTCAGACTTGGTCACAGCTAGAGCAGCAACACAGATTTATTCCAGCTCTTTCTTCCCATTGATCGGTGAAAAATTGCTGTTGTCCTGCATCCAGATGTCAGTTGTGCTGTTAATAATTTGGAATAAACATTGCCTGTTCTCCCTAAGTGACAAAAACCAGCATTTTGAGCATTTTACCAATATTTTGGATGCCTTTTACGGCGCTTCTCCATAACGAAGCCATTCTTGAAGAAATCTTTGTCTGGGGTGATTTGCTAACCCTTCCCTTCATTCCATCTATTTTTGTGCTGCAGAATGAGGGTGAAAAAGCTGCCCATGATCCTGGCTCTGCACTTGAAGAGGTTCAAATACATGGACCAGCTGCACCGCTACACCAAGCTCTCCTACAGGGTGGTGTTTCCCCTGGAGCTGCGGCTCTTCAACACCTCGGGGGACGCCACCAACCCCGACAGGATGTACGACCTGGTGGCCGTGGTGGTTCACTGTGGCAGGTACTTCTGCACATTCCCTGCCTTCCCTTGGAATTTCAAAGGAATCTCTCATCCCTGGGCAGTTCTGTCACCCTGCTTGGCAATGCGGGAGCATTTCGAGCCGGTTGGCCGGATGTTTGTTTGTTTTTTTTTTTTTTAATTCTGTCTTTTTTACTACTTTTTTTTACAATTTTAAATTTAATTTAAAGTTTTACAGTTTTCAATTTACTTTACAGGCTAAGATTTGGCATTTTAGCAGCACGGTGGCACTTCAGACAAGTTCTTTCTTTGAGCTGTAGCAAAGAGCAATCATTAAAAAAACAACGAAAAACCCACCCCTAACCCTGCTTTCCAGGAAATCTACATGGAATAAAAAGAAATCTTGGAAAAACACCTACTAAAATAGAATTATATTATGTTTTTCATGTTGCTGCTGCCTAAACCCTTGAAGTTTCTTTAGAAGCTGGTGCCATCATGTGGAATAAACCATGCACTGCTGGGTTTTTAAATATCCTTATTTTTTCATTAAATTTTTGTTTTAGCAGCTTCAGTTCTGGTTTTAAAAGCAAAGAGGAGAAATTTTTAAGCATTTTAGGAAAAAAAGCCCTCATGGAAGGGAAAAAATATTTCAGGAAGTGTGAGTTTTAAAGTAATCAGTTATTACAGCACATAAATGTTTTGAAATATTTTTGTGAGGAGAAAAATGCTAATAATGCATAGATTTAGTATAAATAAACTTCATATAATTCTGTGAGATTTTCGTTGTGGTGCAGTTACAGTGTTTATTTGAGTTTTTCCATTTTAGGGTCTCATCCAGTGCATTTTCTTGGGTAGCTTTTAATTTGCCATACCTGTGCCTACACTTACATGTTTGGATAATGATGATGAATAATTCAGATTATCAAATGGTTTTGCTTTTTCTTCTCAAACCTTTTATCCTATGTGGGGCTTTTAGGATCCCTGTAACTCACCTGCTCTCAGTTCTTACTGGGAGCTTACCAAAGGTTTGAGATAAATGAGATTTTTAAAATATTTTGAGTTCTCAGAACTTGTTTGAAATATTTTGCACTTAGAGTTTTACTTTTTAATTAGTTGCCCTAAAGAAAGGAGTTTCATTCTTGGAATAATGTTGGATATAGTGTTTATCAATAATTCTGGAAGGACTGGAGACTTGCCTAAAACTGGTACAAGTACTGGCGTTTTTAAAGCCTTATGTAGATCCTAAGGAAAAAGTAAAGCTGGGGAGAGGGAATATTTTTCCCACTGTATCCCTGGGCTGTTTTCTCAGGATTTGAGGTCAGTAAATTGTATTTTTCCATCCATGTGGTTCATTATCTCAAACCAGTCCCTTCCCAGGGCAGCCTGCCTGCCTTTACTCTTAGAATCAGATCATTTTTTTGGCCCTTCCCTTCCGAAATCTCTGGGATGTGGGCAGTGGGATTGGACTGGAAACTTCCCCCAGAAAAGTGGGAAGAGCACTCACAGAAGGTCTGGCTGTGGTCAGCCACAGGTGAAACCACACTGAGCATGAAAGGAGTTCCTGCTGTGAAATATGATCTTTCAGACCCGATTTAATTCAGAACTTGACAGTGGTCAAAATACTCAGCAGTGGTGAATGCAAAAAACAGAGATTGAAATATTTTTCGTTTTGGTTTTTTAAAATCTGTGAGTGATGAGGTGAAATATTTATGGGACCGTGTGCTTCGAATGTTTTGTATTTCCAAGTAGCCCAAGAGCAACGTTTTAATCGAAGCCATTTGGCAAAAATCTAAAAACCTAACCAGCATTATGGGAAAAGCTGGGGCAGCCAGAGCTGGATCCTGGGGAGGGAAATGGCTCCTGGATAATAAATTCTCAATGCCTTTTCCCTGCAGTGGCCCAAACCGTGGGCATTACATCACCATCGTGAAGAGCCACGGCTTCTGGTTGCTGTTTGATGATGACATTGTAGAGGTGGGTAAGGAGCAACAGAACTCTCAAAAACTCTGCTTTCAGCCCATTTTTAGGCTCCTTTCCATTGCTGGCTTGCATTTGATTGCTGCACTTAAGAGCTTCTCACTTTTTTTTGGTCAGTTTTCACCAACAAATGATAGAAAAAAAGGCATTTTTAGTGACAGCAGCTCAAGCAGATTTTTCCTTTCCTGCCAACATATCTGTAAAGGCTGATATCCCCAATATTTATACATCCTTGTATTTCACATCATTATTAAGCAAGTACCAAACAGTAGAACAAATGCCACAGCAGAGCTGCTTTTTGTAAAGATGAGAACGCTTTGTTTGTCTCGGAGATCCCATGGTCAGGACCTGATTAAGTGTCTAAATAGCAGAAGCCATGCTTGTCTTGGAATAAAAATATAGGACATTCCCCATTTTTAGTGTTTTTTTAAATCTTTGCATAGCTTTGAGCATCAGGGGTGGCTTCCCAGTGTGTGTGGCTGTCAGCAGTTTCCTTCCTCTCATTTTTATGATTTTGGGGTCATTTTCCTCTGTTTCTGTCATGGGCCAAGCACAGAATTGTGCCACCTAATTTTGGAAATAGTGTTCACCTCAGTATTTTGAAATGCAAGTATTCTCTGTCTTTTCCGTCCAAGAGATGAACTTTGCATTTTGAAAGACGTAAAACAACCATTCTCTTATTCTGTATTTCTTTCCTATCAGTAACTTCTAGGTTATATCTTCACGTTTAGGGCAAAACCAAATTTCTGTTTATCTCCAAACACTGTTGGCACTTTTATAGATGTGCCTAAAATGGTTTTTAAATAAGTGCTGTCTGTTATTGGGCAATAAATCCAAGGAACTGTCACAGGGTGGAAGCAGTTCCTTCTCTTCTGGAAAAAAACAACAATTTTTTCCTTTATGTTGCTTTTCTATCTTTAATCGTGGTTTGCTTATTTTTTTCAAGTTCATCTTCTTTTATAGAATTTATTTTAAATGCTTTAAAAATCAAGCTCTTTGGAGGGTTGACATTCTAGGTGTGGCTAGCTAACAAAACAGCCCTGAGAAGGTGAGTGCAGAGCTCTTGTTCACAGATACTGCAGCTGAAAGCCCAGGAAAAGGCTTTTCCCCCCAAAATACAAAAAGCTGCATTGCAATTTTTTGGCAAGCCATGTGAATGAGCAGCACCAAACTGAAAAGAGGAAGGAGTTTGTCCTCATTACCCACAAAATGTCAGCAGTGGGGAAGGCAGATTTATTTGTCTGTTACGATTTCATTGGAGGGCCAGCTCTCAACTGAATTGGAGATGCATGATCATCAAACATCCTGCAGCATATGTGGGAAAGCAGCACATCCAGGGGGCAAATCAGTCCAAGGGGGAACCTGAGCCAAGCAAAATGAATTGAGAAACCTGAGTCAATGAGCTCTGGCTAATTTGAATGTGACATTTGTCACCAAGGCAGCCAGGGGATGCATCCCAGTGCCAGTGTTTACCTGGGAACATCCGTCCATGGAGCTCTCCACACTGAGGGGAGGCACAGAATGGCTTTGCTTTAAACGATAACTCAGAGATTTGAATGCTGGGAATGGGATTCCAGAATTGCATTTGGTTTGGAGAACCAGAAGAGGTGTCTGGGAATGAGCAAAGGATGTTTAATCTCAGTTAATAAGAAACCTCATTTTTGATGCCAGGCGAGGCTGCAGCATCCTGAAGGTTGTAGCTTTAGAGTAACTACCATCCACTGGTTGTTACCCTAAAGCTCCAGCTGGGTTTAAAACCATGTCTGGTCAAGCAAGAATGGAAAGAATAGAATCTATATAATCCCCTTTCAGTTCCACTCTGTTTTCTGTGGATAGTGAAATTAAAGAAGGAAGTCAGTTTTGCTGCACTGAAACTAAAAATATCTGTGGCATGGATTAATGTGGATCAAATGTTTGAGTTGCATTCAGAATGAGTAGTGGAAATAGGCTTGATTGCATGGCAAGGGAGTTGGCACTTAAAATAAAACGTGTTTGACTTGTCTGCTAAATTTATTGTAGGAGCTGAGGCATGTTCTTTCACTGATTTCTGGTAAAATGTGGCTCTCACCGCTTGTAGTAACGTTATGTTAATAAATGGTGTGAAAATGCACCAGCCCCAGTCAGGGATCTCAGCTTCCCCTCGCTCCTTGAATGGAGAAAAGACAAAACATCTATTTGGGTTTTGGTTTTTTTCCCCTCTGTATTTTTTTAACAGAAGGTGTTTAACAGAGAGAATTTCTGCAGTTGATGCATCTTCTGAAAACTCGTGTCTGGTTTTTCTTGTGCTGGGAAAAGGTTGGTGCCAGCTCACTGTTGTTGGGCAGTGCCACGTGGAGAAGCCAGTGCTGCTGAGCTCGTGGTGATGCCAAAATCTGGTCAGTGGGCAGTGATTTCACATTCTCCAGACGGGTTCTGCAGCTGAGGAGGCTCCTGCTGGAGGCACAGCAGGGTTCCTTTCTTTTAAGATGGAATCACAGGTTGGTCTGTGCTCCTCCTGAGCAGGGCAGGTGTTCAACCCAGAGCTTCTCGTGTTTGCAACGTTTCTTTACTTCCTCAGCTTTATTCCTTGGGAATAAAAGGGAACTTGAGGCTCATCTCCTCAACAAATCCAGGCTCCCTCTGCCTCTCGTTTCTGTGGATCCTGAAGGTATTTTTAAAAAGAGTCCTAAAGGTATTAAAAAACTCCATGCCAGTGGGGTGCTGAGCAGCACAGGTGCCTGGGGATGTTTTATTCAACTCTCTGGACTGCAGGATCCAACTCACTGATGGGAAGCCAGTTGTGCTCAGGAGCTGGATCAGGACGTGTGGAACCTGCATCTTTAAAAACCCTTTGAAATGCCCTCCAGTTGCTGGTGGGAGTATGAGAGCAAATAGGTCACAACTTGAGATATATGCAGATTTTAATTCTATTAGTACAGCAAATCACCATTTTTCTTGAAACACAAACCTTGTGATAATATTCCAGGAGGCTTTGCCAGCAGATCCCAAGGAAGGAAAGCTCTCTTATGACCAAAGATGATAATTAGATGAGATCCACAGAACTCAGGTAGCGCTTGCAGGACTTCTCTCCCTAAAAGCCTCACAATAACTTTGAAATCTGGAGTTATTTTAGCTGAATTTTCAATCTCCACAGCACGTGCTTGCAGCTGTGCAAAAACCTTCTTGGCTGATTAGTGGCTGCTTTGTTTTAAGTATAAAATAATTTAATTATACAATACTCAGGCAAGGTACCACCAGTCTGAGAAAAGCAAATATAAAAATGTCATGTGGTCCTTAAAGGATCCATGAAAATTTATCACTTGTTTTGTAGTCCAGCTTAAGAGTGCACCCCTTCTGAGAAGTTTATTATTTCGTCCTGATTTCCTGGTTTTTTCAACAGTCAGTAAGTTATTAAGTAGGGAAAAAATGTTTTGTTGGATTGAATGATGTTGAAGTGTCACTCTGTCAACACTGCTTGGCTTTCCAGATCACCTCCAAGAGCTGGGAATGATGGTTTGTCTGGGAAAAGGAGATACGGTGCTCTTGTGATTGAAGCTAATTAAAACTTTCCTTAATTTTCAGAAAATTGATGCCCAGGCCATTGAAGAATTCTATGGGTTAACATCAGACATTTCCAAAAACTCCGAGTCTGGATATATCCTCTTCTACCAGTCCAGGGACTGAGACATGAGACACAAAATGGACACAAGGAAAAAGGGATCAAGCTATGCCCGAGTGGAACACGTTTGTGCCAGCAGAAGCAGTTCCTCGGTGTTGCTGTAGGACCAGGACAGACCCAGGGGGGAGGAGAGAGCTCCCTCCCTGCCCTTTTTGGAGGATTAGTGCTGAACTGCCCTAACAAGAAGAGCTTTTGTTCCAGTTTTCATTCTGGGCTTTTTTTTTACACGTGCTATCTTCCAAAATCTGTGTTACCTCTACTTGAAACCCGGCTGCTTTATTTGTTCATGAACTCAAGAAGAGATTTCGAAGTAGCATTGTAGGATTTTTACCATTTAAAGTTGGCCTGAGGCTATACCTTGGTTTCTGCCATCGTTTTTCTGTATTTTAGCAGAACGATTTCAATATTCAGTGTCAGCTGAAGGCATATTTTAGGATATGAGCAGCAGCTGGTTGCTGGATATTTTTGGTGACTCAGACTTGAGAAGCAGTACAAAGCTAAGACATATTGGAAATGTCAAGTCTGTAATTTTTATAAAGAAAAAGCAGACAAACCCCTTTCTCTGCAGCATTGTAAGCCTGCCCATCCTGCATTCTCTTGGCTTTAGAGAACACTAACAGCACTGCTTCTTTTTGTACTCTTGAGTTGTGCTGCTCCATTTCTCCTGCAGCAGATAGAGAACTGTCTCCATATCCAGCCTCTCCTGCTGTGCATTTTCCTTTGGCAGCAGCAGTTTTGCCTCCAGGCCCCATTGCTGCAGGTTCCAGGGCAGCAGAGCAGCCCTTACCTGTCAAAGACCATCTCTGCCGTAGAAAAGTTGAGAGTTCCAGCCTTTCTTGGAGCTGTTGCATAAACCAAAAGTGCCCTCATTCTGAAGCAGGATCTGTTCCACATTTCACTCAATTCCCAGCAAACTGATGCAAGTTGCATTGTGAATCTATGCTAATCCACAGAAACAGCACTAATTTGGGAAGGGTTAACCAAGGGAAGGGGTGTTTAGGGAACTAATCCAGGAGTTCTGAGTCTTCAAGGTAATGAACAGGTGAGAAGGAAAACCAGCTGACCCACCAAACATTACCTGGTCGGTGCTCCAGTTGTTGGCTGGTGGTGTTTGTCTCCATCTGGGAACTGTGACACCCCTAAAATGCTTCTGATTGTTTTACCTCTCTAGGCCTTGCTTCCCAGGAGAAATTGTTGGTCTTTTGAAGACTGAAACGAAGCAATTCTTATCCATTCTGTGTGTATATTGTAATCTCAAGGATAACTAGGAAGGAAAGACTAAGGAGGTTTGGGAGAAATCTCAGAAAACCTTGCACAAGTTTGTTTTGGAGAAGCTCTGTGGCTGTGCCAAAGCTCGTCACAGCTGGCTCCAGCTGTGGGAATGAGCTTTGCTGTTCTCACCCGCTGGGCCCCTGAGCTGTGTGTCCTCAGTGTGGCTGTCCCCAGCACAGCCCCTCTTCTGTCCCCCGTGCTCGTTGTTCTTGAGGATCTTTAACTTATGCAATTCCGTGGCTTGTGCAGGATATTCAGTATTTACCAAAACACTGTCCTCAGGAAAGCAGCATCTCACAGTTCCTCGTGCTGCCCGTGTCTGTTCCTTCCTCTCATGACCACAAACGTGATGTTCAGCAATTAACTCCTGCCTTCAAAATGCAAATGAACCATTGCCATTGTATTCCAGCTGGGTACAGCTTCCATTTCTCCTGGCACATAAAATATGGACATTGGGTTTTTTTAATTATTTTTTATTATACAGGGTGCTGTCGTTTTAAGAGGCACATCCAACAGCAGCAAATGTTCTTGTCATCTTGTTCCTGCCGTGTGACAATTGTTCCTGGCTAAGAGTCTTCTCCCCTTCTCCACACACAAGCTGTGAGTCCTCTCCTGGTGATGCCACCAGAAGATTGTCATCACCGAGTCTTGCAAAAAAATGGAAAAAAAAAAAAAAGAGAGAGCACTGAGTTAAAAATAACCTAAACAGTAAATACAAAAAGTAATGTAGTACACTAGACATGTATTTTGTATATCTGGTGATACCTTTTTACAAATGAAATACCTGATGGAGAGATAATATTGAAAGATATATACTATAGATTAAAAACTCTTCAAAGTGCACTTTTGCTACAGATTTATAAGGAGACTTAAAAAGAATTAAATGGGAGGAGAATGGCGTGATGATACTTCTGTATAATGAATGACCCCACCTGTCTCCAATAAAGGTCATTATGATCAAACCCAAAGGCTTTGCCTCCAATTTCCCTCCAAGGCAAAATTGCAGTCCTCCACTTCTCCCACCCTGCGGGATCCTGGCCCTCCTGGATCTGCATCCGTGTAACCTGTGCAGAAGTGGGTCAGAGCAGGAGAATGTGATAATTCAGTGTCAGAGATTGTGACTGCTGTGCTGGGAAGGCAGGGAGGGGTTACCCAGGGCCTTTCCCTGCCCCCCCATCCCAGCACTGCTGTTCCTCCATCCCTCCACACCCCCTGGAGCTCTGCTGCTGCCTTTCCCTGGGATTTCTTCTCCCTTTTCCCCCCTGTGCCAGACTCCCTCAGACTTTGTTGCAAATATCATCTGACTGATGTGGAACAGAGACGTTTAAAAGCAAGAACAGGAGCCTGTGCTTGGAGCTGTCGAGGTTCATCGCAGGACAGGACTTCGTTTCTGTGTGGTTCACTGCAGTTCCCCTTTGCACAGGGAAATGGGATCAGTGTCTGCTCCCACGGGCAGGAATTTATGGGAATACACTGCAGTAGGAGCAAGGCAGATTGGAAGATGACAGCTGCTCTGTAAAATCACGTTGTGAATCCCAAACGCTGGCTGGTCCTTGTCCTGCTGGGTCACACCTCAGCGATAAAGGAGCCAATTTGAACTCCAGTGAATGTGAGTTGGGCTTGCAGGAAGAGCATTCCCTGGAATTAATTCATTCGGAGGAAACAGCCAAAGTCCGAAGGGCTGAAAGCAAAGTGGTTTGAGCTTTGAGTGCCAGCAGGGCAGGACTGGTGCTGGGATTTGGGAGCTGGGTTTGTCACTGCAGCTCTTCTCCAGAACCTGCCCTGGGGCGAGGGTGGACACCATCCCATGGTTGTTATTCCTGTATGAAATAATATTTTGCCTCAAATTCCATGGATCCTGCAGCGTTTGTGGAGAGGCTCTGCCCTCAGGCCTGCAGCACAGAGCTCTTTCTGCCCTGCTGGGGGTGCTCAGCCTGTTCTGGTTACCAGCAGGAGCTTTCAAAGTCCCCGTGCCAGCTCGGTTTAGGAGATATTTGAAACAAATCCCATTTGATCGGTACAAGAAAGGAAATAGACTGACAAAGGCCCCTGAGACAAGTCAGACCTTCCCATTGTGGCATTTAGCAAAAGGAAACAATCCCTGAAACGTAGTTAATTCCCAACATGTAAAGTCCTGCTGGCGTTTGCTCTCGCTGCACTAATTAACCTCGGGGCTGCTTCTGCCCTGCTTCCCTCCTGCTCCTGCAAACCCAGGCCTGGCTACGGAATTTGTGTGGTCCCAGAGCAGGATCCAGCTGGGATGAGATGTCTGGGAGTGAGAGCTCGGGGTAGGGAGGGTTAGAAGTGAAGCAGAGGCAGTGGGGTGGTGCCACGGTCATCCTGTCCTTCTGTTCTGCAGGCAAAACTGCAAAGGGAAATGGTTTGATCCTTTATACATCATCTGTGTCAGAATTAATGGCCTCGAAGTGACAGAGGGGCAGCTTAGATGGGATGTTGGGAAGGAATTGTTCCCTGGGAGGGTGGGGAGGCCCTCGCACAGGGTGCCCAGAGCAGCTGTGGCTGCCCCTGGATCCCTGGCAGTGCCCAAGGCCAGGTTGGACACTGGGGCTTGGAGCAGCCTGGGACAGTGGGAGGAGTCTCTGCCCATGGCAGGGGGTGGAATGGGATGATCCTTAAGGTCCCTTCCAACCCCTCCCCTCCCTGACGGGGTTTGTTGGGATCTGCTGGAGTGTGGGGGATGTTTCTGCACCCGGCAGGAGAGAGAAAGCTGGGAAGGGAAGGATGAATTAATTACACGGCAGCAGCAGCCTGTTAAATATTTGAGTTGCTAATAATGAGCACATTTAGTGGCTGAGAGTTGTTTTAAAAGCTCCTAAATACAAATAACAAACACAAATACAAAGCCCTGCAGCGGTTGCAACACTTCAGTTTGTGAAAAATCAATTAAAATATTCAAATAGTCCCGGCTGGGTCTTCTCTGGTGGTTTCCAAGTCCCAGGCAGTGTGAAGGAAGGGCAGAAGGGCGAGGATGGGTGTTGAGAGCTGCCTTTGGAGTCGGGAACATCCCAGATCTACCAGAGTTCATTTTGTTTTCAAATGGTTTTTATCTGGAGTGAGCTGCTTTGGCAGAACGTGTCAGGCGAGGGATGCTGAGGTGGAAAAGAGACATTTCCTTGGATTTAAGGCCTGGAATTAGAAGGGACAAGCTGAGAGCTGGGCTGAACCTGGGACTGCTGCTGCCACCAGCCCACGGGAGGCTGAGGATGAGGCCAAGTGCAGCTGAACTTTGGGTGTCCGGGAAATAGCAGGTGCAGTTCAGCAGGAGCTGAGCAGGTTCGGTAGTGATTGAGAGCCCTAATTAGCACTCCATTAAGTGCTTTTGTTTCCTTCTCTCAGGAGCAGCCGCGGCTACTCCAGCGAATCGTTGCCAGGCAGAAAGGGGGGAAGTGCTGTGGAGGATGGCGTGGCGTGGCCCGAAGGAAGGGGAATCCCATCTGTCAGTGCTGCTGTGCAGGACCAGCTGTGTCCAGCGGCACTTGGGACCACGGGGTTGGAGTCTTGGAGATCTTTGTGGGATAGACCCCAGTCACAGCCAGCAGGGAAAATGTGTTCAGCCAGGAATCTCCCGGTGATGACAGCACAGATTTCAGACCTTGTGGGACCTCCTTGTCTGGAGTCCTTTGCATCCCCCCCAGCTTGGGTCTGTTGGTGCTTTTGGATGGTTTGAAACGCCCTGGATATTTTGGAAGCATCAGCTGCACCGCAGTGTCCTTGCAGGGCCTGGGGGTTCCTTTGGGGCTGTGACAGGTGGGAAGTTCCATCTCTGCGTCCCTGAGAGTCCCTGGATGGTGGAACCCGTGTGGGTCCAGCCCACAGCTGTAAAAGGCCCCTCTCTCCATCACCTGGACAGGCTGAGGTAAAATATTTCCGTATTTTGCTCCATTAGGAAACTGCTCCAGGTCCCTTTGCTCCTGCCCTCACCCCCTCAGCTCCTCCTCAGGAAATTCCCAGGGAGCTTCACGAGGCAGCACGTGGGGTGATGAGGGAGAAGGGTTATTCTTGGCCATCCTTCCCGAGCCTTCTTTTTTCTCTCT
>VZRR01006990.1:600033-610931 GCA_013398015.1 Oreocharis arfaki
TTTTTTTTTTTTTTTCCTATGTTTAACTGTTCATTTCCAGATTTTTGAGTCACAATATTTCTCCGACCGAAAGGCCACGAGTCTGGAAAAAATCCAGTTTATTCCTCCAGCATTCTCTGCCATCATTTCAGCTCAAAAGAGCCAAAGCAGAGCTGGGACCTGCTGCTGGTGGAGATGGAGGGACAGCCCCGACACCTCCGGGGGCTGAGGGTGCTCATCTCCTTCCAGAGCCTCCTGCCAGGTGCTCGGGGTGTCCCCTGGGATGTGGGGACAAGAGTGGGTTGGTGAGGATCAGGAAGGGGCGTTAGGGGATGTCTGAAACCAGCAGACAGAGCAAAAGGGGATTATTTTCATTAACTCACCCCTGGGGAGGAGTAAAGTCAAAAAATGAATGGAGATTTTACTCCTTTTCCCCTGGTTTCTCATGGATGGTATAAAACTGAACCTAAACCCAGGTTTAAATTGCTGGGGCCTCTCCGTTTCTTTCAGAACCTCAGACCCAGCAGAAAAGCCGAGCTTTGTTTTTGTTAAAGTCTCCTATTCCTCCCTCGGCGGGAGGAGGTTGCTGGATTTAGGGAAAAGCGATTTCTCCGCGCTGTTTCTGCACAGTTTGAGCCGAGCACCCCGCGAGCGATGACTCGGGGACAGAAGGATTCCCGGGAGAGCTGGCAACAGCGGTGTCTTCTGAAAACACCTCCAACAAAAGCTCCAAGCGCTCCGAAATAACGCGGGCGAGGAGCGGGATGCGGTCCCGGCCTCCGGCTGCGGGGCAGGAATTGGAGCGGGGGGAGATGGATGCGCCCTGGGAGCGGGGACAGCACGGAGGTCACAGAGCCCTGCGGTGAACGGGCTGTGCTGGCAGGGAGCGGCAGCATCCCACAGCATCCTCGGGGGACGTGCGAGCGCTGGGAAAACGGGAAGGGGAAAAGCAAGAGCCGGGGTGATTTTTGTGGCGATCCCATCTCCTGGCCGTGGCTCCCAGTATCCCGGACTGGGAGGAGCCGTGGCTGACTGGGAGGTGGCTCCCTCGACCCTCCTCGAGCGCTGCCCGCCCGCTAATTGAGGTGTTTTCTGCTCGCTGGGGCTGCGAAGTGGCTCCTGGAGTTGTTGGGGGGGTTTTGCCTGCGCAGGGAGGAAAGGAAATATTCCCTCTCCCCTGCACCTTCCCTGGGCGTGTTTAATCGCTCTCCTGTTGGTCACATTCCCGAGAAAAGCAAACGCTGCGGGATGCTGAGTGACAGCTTCTGGAGAAGTGGCACTAATTTTATCTCAGCACCGAAAAGAATAAAACACGGCTGGTGAATCTGCTGGGAGGGAGCCTGGCGAGGGAACCGAGTGTTCCTGGGAGCGGCTGGGATGCCCCAAAACCACGGAGCAGCCGCTCTGCGGACCCACAAACCCCTCCTCCGTCTCTCCACTGTTGATTATCATCAGAGAATCATCACGACATGGTTTGGGGTGGGAGGGACCTTAAAGATCATCTCGTTCCACTCCCTGCCAGGGGCAGGGACACCTTTCCCTATCCCAGGTGGATCCAAACCCCGTCCAACCACTTCCGTGGATGGGGACTCATCTTGCTTTGGGTTTCATCCCATCCATTTCCACCCTGGCTTTCCTCCAGGCCTGCTAGGAGGTGTTTGGGGAGGTCTCCCTTCCCTCTGTGCGCCTTTGATGGATTTGCTGCTCTCCCCCGTGGCAGCCAAAACTCCCTGAGCTGGCACCGTCAGCTCCGCCATCCCCAGCACTGCTCCGGGGGCATCTCTTCTCCCTCCGGTGCTGGGAGAAGCTGGGCTTTTCCTTCTTCCCATTTCCCTCACTTCAGCATGGCTTGGGGCTCTCTCAGGAGCCACGCAGGGAGGAGGGTTGGGCTGGCTGAGGAGTTTTCCAGCGGCTCTCGTTGTGCATTAACTTTAATTTTCCCTGCTGAGCAGGTTGCCCTTCCCAGACACAGCTCTGCTCCCCACCAGGGTTTTGTCTCTTACCAGGGCACTTGTGGTAGCCAAAACACCCTGATTTGGGGTCATTTCTCCCGACACTCCCTCCTGGCTGGGTGGCAGAGCCGGGCACCAGCACCCACCCTGCTGCAGGGCACAGGGAGGGTGACGCCTTGGCACTGGGCTGTGCCACTGCTGTGGGTGCCGGGGTTGTGACACCTTGAAAGGTTTTGAGGATGAAAATCCCATAATTAGGGGGAAAATGACACCCCCAGGTTTGCGTGGTCCGAGTGACAGGGAGGAAGGCTCTCACAGGGACACCTTGGGCGCCTCTGCTGGGGCTGCCAGATGGGCACAGGGACGGAGCCCAGCCCCTGGGGGATGCTGCAAACCCAGAACAGTCCCCGAGGGCTGGGCCAGCCTGCTGAGGGGATTTCTGGCCGTGCCCTGGGCTCGGGGACAGCCATGGCCTCGCCTGCCCTGGGTGCTCTGCAGCCCCTCTGCCTTCGCTTCCCTCCCCTTCCTCACCCACTAATTGAGCAGAGGCACTAATTAGTGCCACAGCACCCGGCTGGGTGCCGAGAGGATGCTCTGATCTCTCTATTTCCCGTTTAACAGAGTCAGGAAATGCCAACACCCTGTGCCTTGGGGTGAAATCCCTGATATTTCCCTAAATTCGAAGGGCTGGGGTTCTGCTGCCCAACCCCAGCACAGCTCCTGCAAGTGCCAGAGGACCCAGAGATGCTCCACGGAGAGCACAGGGCGCTCCCAAAGGCTGGGATTTGGGCTCGGTTTATTTTTCTCCAATATCCCAGAGATGTTTTTCCTGGATGGGGTTTTGTTTTCTTAAAAAGCCAAGCGGCTAAAAATAGCTCTGTGTGTGCTCGCTCGCCCGCGGTGTCCCGGCGTGGATCCGTGTGCAGAGCCGACCTTCAGCACGGCGGCTCCAGCAGCTCCCGCCCCGGGAGCTGCCTCTCGTGCTGCGCTATTTAAAGAACCTCTCCTGCCTCTTGTGTGCCTCAAGAAACACCTGGTGGGAAAATAGGGATTTTTTTTTCCTTGCTGAAGGAGCCACCTGGCCTCAGATTATCCTAGGGCGGGTGGTTTCGGGTCGGATTTAATCAAGCACAGGGCTGTAATGATCGCGTTGTGTGGCCGTGGAGCGTCTCCCCCTTCCCCAAAGTTGGGGTTGTGCACCTTGAGGTGCAGGACGGCAGCGGGAGTTGCTCCAGGAGCTGCCGTGTTATGGGTTTTTCTGGGACACACAGAGGGGATCCATGGAGCAGAGGTAATTCCCGTGATCCCCCCTCCACGGGCGTGGTGCTGCCAGCGTGAGGAACTCCCAAAAATGCTTGTGGAGTTTGCCAGGATGGGTCTGGTGGGGCCGTGGTGGCTTGGAGAGGATGGAGATGATGGCACAGAGCCTTCCCCGGCCTGGCAATGCCGCTGTGGCATCAGAGCACCCAACCCTGTGCTCTGCTGTGATGCCCCCACAGAGGTTTGGGTCTCTCCCAGTGCCATCCTCTTCTTTTCCCCACCTTTTATTTTTCCCGGCGGGTTCGTGAAGCGGAGAAGTTGCTCCTCTCTGAAACCCGGAGCTCCTTGAGGAGCTCTTCGAACCCCGCTCGTGCTGAAGGGAACAAGCACAAACCATTTTGCAGAGCACAGCTGAAGGCTGGAGGTTTCTCCCCTCTCTCCTCCCCGTCACGAAGAGGCATCAAATTCTCCTGATCCGGAGGAAAAAGTGCGAGTGGGAAAACCTCACCCCTGTCGGGAGCAGCGGAGCTGAACGCAGCCCGTGTGCACAGAGAAGGAGCGCCGCGGTGGAACGGCGTCAATCAGCGATGGGGAGGTAATTAGCGGGTCCCTAATGAAGAGCTGGGGGTGTCCCGGGGCACAGCAGCGTCTCTGCCGAGCACCGCGCAGGGGCTGGGGGTTACCGAGGGGATGGAGCTGGCAGAATTCCCGCACCACGTCCCTGTAAAAGTGGCCGGGAGCCTCCTCCGGGTCCGAATCAGGGAAAAAATACCCCAGTTTGGCACGGGACAGGGGAAGGGGAAGCGAGGGGTGCAGGGAGTACCCCTGGGAGGTGTCTGGCTGCGGGATGGGGGTGGGATAAGGGCTGGCAGTCACCGAGCCGGGAGGAGATGGGTCACGGTGCCATTGGCGAGTGTCCCCGGTGAGCCGGTGGCCTCGTTTGCAAAGGTGACAACAACCACAGCTCCCCCAGCCCGGCCCAGAGCTCACCTTTCCAAGCAGGGCAGCGGCTCCGCTGCAGAGGGATCAGGCACTCCCGGGAGTGCTGCGATTCCCTGGGATTTAGGGAAAAGCCTTGAGGAGGGATGGGCAGCTCAGCAGGGTCTCCTTCTGCCACCCCAAATCGTCTGGAGCTCCCCGTGGTGCCCAAGCCCCTCGGGAGCACAGCACTCACCCAGCCCCCTCTCTGGCCCTTTCCCAGCCCTGTGATGTCCCCAGACTCCAGGATGTCCCATGCTCAGGGACCTGCTTGGCCATCCCTGCAGCCGGGACACCAAACTGTGTCCGAGGGTTACAGCAAAGGGGGGTTTGGCCTGGAATTGTTGCGTTTTCTCTTTGATCGGGGTAAGGGAGGGATCCTCTCCCCTCTGCTGCCATCCCTATAGCAACCAGCAGCCTCTTCCTGTTAAACAAGTGACTCATCAAACACGATTACACTCCTAGCAGGGACGGCGCTTGTGACTTCGAGCTCTGACAAGAGAGCTGACCTTTCAGGAGGGGAAAAAATTCAGAAAAACCCCAGGGACACAGCCCAAATCTGGGTGGGAAGGTGCGGACCTAGGTCTCATCCTCACCATCCATCCTGTTGCCTTCAACTCCCTCAAACCCTTCAAACTTGGCAGTATTTGGAGGGTTTTCCCTGTTGCTGCTTTCCCCGTTCCCTTTGTGCCATGAATTCATCCCCGGGGGTCTGGGAGGAGGATGTTTCTCAGCCAAGCCACCTCCAGTATCGCCCAGGGAGAGGCCCAGCACAGCTCTGGGGTGAAATCCCTGGGGCACAGGGAATTCCTGGGGACCAGAGGGATTTCCCTGCTTTAAACCCCAGCCTGGAGGATGGAGAAGGCAGATTCCCAGGATGTTTAGCAGCTCTCCGCTCCGGCTGGGTGTTCACTCTCCTGGCGATGTCTCTTTTATCCTGGAGGAATCTCTGAGCGCTGAAGGAGAAATTGCAATGCCCAGAGAGGGAAACATATTTCCACAGCCCCAAAATCCAGGTGGGTGCAGTGCAGGCTGAAGGTTGGGATGTTGCTGGCAAGTCCCACTCATGGCTCTCTTTAACTCAAGCAGATTTTTTCCAAGCCAAGCACTTGCTTTATACAAATCATTTCACTCCCAACAAGCAGCTGTGACCTTTTCTGGTGACGTCCTCACCCACCCTGTCTTGGAGCCTGGGGCTCTGGATCCGGGCACTGTGGTTCCCAGCCTGAATCCCAGGAATGTGCCTGTGCTCAGGGGGAGAGCCCGGCACGGTGGCTCCACACAGGATCCTGTTTAAATGTCAGGAGCCCCGGTTAAAATCAATAAATAGAGAGGACCGGCTGTGCTCGGGCGAGGGGGTGGCGAGCTGCCTTGTGCTCCACTTCAAAGCTGAGGACTTGTTCCCCGGGATTTCTGGAACCCAGCATCCTTCCTGCCCAGCGGGAAAGGAGCCGGGAAGGCTGGAGGTGCTTTCAGAGCTGGCACAGGGGGCTTTTCCCCGCGGGGTGGGTGGGCTGCCTCACGTTCCCTCCTGCCAAACCCCCAGCAGGGATCAGCAGGGGGCTTAGGGATTGAGATGGAGCAGCAAATCCATCCCTGCCGTGCAGTGCCTATGGATTCCCGTTGGTGCTGGTTTATCCTTGGCTTGGGGAGGCTGAGGGCTTTTCCACACAGACCTGGAACCATCCTGGTGCTTGGAGCTGCATCTCTGCTGTGGCTCCAGAGTTTGTTGCTCCCGAGCAGCTCACTCCAAGCCTGGTTTTGGAAAAGTCACACTGGTGGCAGCAGGTGGCAGGGACACGGCAGGGAGGGGCGGCTGCCCAGCACTCAGCTGCAAAAGCCTGCAGATTTTCTGGGGTTTTTTGAGTATCTTTCCTATTTTTCCCCATCCAAACCCACAGAAAACCTTCCTTACCTCCATGCCATGTCAGGTAAACTGGGAATTATTAATCATCGCACTCATATGCCCG
Source organism: Oreocharis arfaki (assembly GCA_013398015.1). NCBI lineage: Eukaryota > Metazoa > Chordata > Aves > Passeriformes > Paramythiidae > Oreocharis > Oreocharis arfaki. The sequence continues at coordinate 606,173 of VZRR01006990.1, forward strand.
AATATTTTGCCTCATATCCTGCGTGCTCCCAGTGTTCCCTGTGGCTGGCGGAATGACAGTTTAGGGAAACACAGTCCCTCCTGATGAGGCAACCAGCCAGAGTAGCACATCCAGCCTGGGAGAAGGAGTAAAACACGGTACAGAAGCCCTTTATTTTGGAAAAAAAACGTTTTCCCAGAAGCCCTGCTCAGTGACATATGGTGCCACGGCGTGTGCCAGCAAAGGTGCTCCAAAACGTGTCCGTCTGGTTCAGGAAAGGAGCGAAACCACTCCTGTGGGGATGATAGCACTGAGGGAAGGAGGAAAAATCCTCCCCCTGGCTTGGCCTGAGCGTTTGTTTGGTGGGAATCAGGAGGAGAAGTCGGAGTGAGCCTTGGAATCGCACAAGGCTGCTCCTTCCCTCCTGGCACAGCCGGGCATTGTCCCCCCAAACGCAGAGTGTTCCCTGGATGTGTAACAGCAGCAGCGCAGTGAGACACGGTGTTCCCACTGTCCCCGGGCTGGACAACCCAGAGGGAGCTCATCTGGGGGCAGGAAGGTGTTCCCTGCTACTGGAAGAGCCAAAGATCTGCCCATGCCTCTCCCAGAGGTACAATCAGGATCGCAGCAGTGCTGCTGCAGGGGGATGGCAGAGGCCACCCCTGCAAGCCAGGACCTGGCAGGGGCCTGTTCCAGCTACCTGGAGAGAACCTTTGCAGGCAGATCAGCTGTTTTTCCTCAGAGATGGGTGATTTTATCATCCACACTCCTGCCTGCCACCCTCCAACTCCCCCAGTGCCTGGCTTTGGCAGCAGCACCTCAACCACCCCAAGCCACCACGGAGCCCTGGTTCTTCCCACCTGGCTGGGATGGAGCAGTGCTGGGAGAAGTCCCACCTTTCCAGTGGCAGCAGTGAGAAAATGGCCTCGTTTCCACCAAGAATTATGCAAAGCCTTTGAATGTAGGGCTTCACGCTCTCCACAGCGGCGCCCGGTCCCCGACGGCCCCGTTTTGGGGAGGCTGGCGGGCTCCGAGCGCTCGTTTGCCACCCTGATTCATCAGCACTGCTAATTATAGCTGTGCTTTTCCTTCTTGGAGCTCCTCAAGCACCGTTGGAGTAACACGGAACAGCGGAGGTGATGGAATGAGGCTGGATCTGCTCGCTGAGGGAAAGACGCCGGGATAAATACGTGGGGGAACGTTCCGGCTTTGAGCCCGGCTCGGGGGTCTCGGGGCAGTGAGCTCATGGATTTGTCGGCTCAGACACAAGATGCTCCCACAGGAGGGTGGGAAAAGCTTATGGGATGCTGGGAGGTGGTGACGTTTTCCCAAGGAAAAGATGTAAAGCCGATTTTAGTACTGCTGGAGGTAAAAATGATGGAGAATTAGAATTGTGGTGATTCCTCTGTACCACCGGTGTGCCCTTCAATTGCAGCTTTACTTCCCAGTGGGCTGGGCCTGTGACAGCTGTGTCAGTAGTGATTGCCACCCTGGATTTAACTTGCCACCCGCTTGTTTTAACCAAAAAAAGCACAAATTCGAAGGCAGGATGTGCCTCAGGTCAAGCCCTGCTGTGGGCTGGGAGCACCCAGCATCCTCACGGGGCAGTGCCACAGGAAAACCTGTCTTGTGCAGCACTGAGCTTTCTCCCAAGGGCCAAAATCCAAGGAGGATGATGAGGAATGAAGGTGGGAGACTTTTTCCATGCTGAACAGCATTCCCAGGTGAGGCTGGTGGCCTCTTGCTCGGTAATTAGAGCGTCAGGCTTGTGGCTTTGCTTAGCTTGGATCTTTGCTCCTCACTCTCGAGTCCGTAATTTAAATACAGATAAAGCATATCTGATAGATGAATGTTGTCAGGATGCTCGTGCAGCTACTCAGGGAGCTCAGAACATTAAATACAACTTCAAAAAGTAGATTCTCAAACACTGGCAACAGGGTGTGCAGTGGCACATCCTCTGGCGTGCAATAGGGCACCTCTGGGGGCAGCGAGCCCTGGTTGAGAAGCGGCCAGATAATGTCATTTTTGTCACCAGAAAATCGCAGCATTTTTGGGGTACCCCAGCCGGTGTTTGCCGATCCACTGCACCCCCTTGCACAGGTGAAACCCCGAAAAACCTCATTGGAGACATGTGGCTGCTCTTCCCTGGGCAGGAGGACCCCATCACGGGCTGAAATCCACCGGGGTGTGTGTATGGAAAGGGGGTACTTCTAGAGCCAAGAGGGATAACTCCTGCCAGGGATCGGTACTGGCTGTAGGAGGTGGGAAAAGCATCCTGGGATTGTGGCAAACTCGTGGTGGGATGCCGAGGGGAGGAACAGAAGGTGGGAAGGAAGGGGCTGCTGAGGGAGTGCGGGGTGTCTGAGAGGGTCCCTGCAGGGAGAGCGCAGGAGGAGTGGGATGCTGGAGAGAGTGGGAGGTCCAAGGCAACTCCAGAGAGCCCGTGGGGTTTGGGATCGGCTGGGACCCTCTGGAGTGTGCGTGTCCGTGCAAGAGGCAGCTACAGGTGACAAGGGCCAGACTGGGGCCATCGGTGTGTGCTGCGTGTGCCCATCCTCGCTCAGCCTTGCTGCCGCCGCCTGGGGTGCCCGGGGGCTGCAGCCACCGGCGGGGAACAGCGGGGACATCCCCGCTCAGCCCTGCAGCCGCTCGTGCCCCGTCCTGGGTGGGCTCTGACCCCACAGACCACCAGGCACGGCCGGCACATCCCCTCTGCTGCCAACCGCGCCTTGCAGCGCGTCTCCCGCACCTCACCCCGCTCCTGGCAGGCGCGGCTGCCGAGGGGAGCCGGGCAGAGCTCCTCGCCCGCCTCCCCTTTCCCGGGCGGTGCGTAATTACCGGGAGCGGGAGCGAATTCATTCAGCTCCTCGCCCGGGGTTCCTCCGCCCCTTCTGATGTCGCTGCTGTCACTCGGCTCACGGCGCTCGGTCACGCGCCCGGCGGCCCCAGGTGGATGACGATTCGAGTCCCCTGGGATGGGGCTTGGCCTGATTAGGAACGCGGATGCTCCGAATTGGGGCGGTTGGGTTCAGCCAAAATCACTGGTATTCACCTAAATATCTCTGCACATCAGGAGCTGGAAACCCTTCCCAGCGCTGAGCTGGCTGCACCGCAAAGCTCCAGCCTGGAAGAGAGAGGGGGATGAAAGAGGGAAGCTGGAGTGTTACGAAACCAGTAGGGAAAAGGGGAGACGGTGTAGCTGAAATCCCGTGGATCCAGGAGCTGAGCACCCCTGCTTTGACGATCCTGCTTCCAAGATGAATCACGCAGCCATTTATGGCTGGAAAAATAATGATGTCTTTGGGGTTTGTTCCTTTCCAGGACGTTCCTTTCCCAGACAGTGGGGAAGGAAGCTCTGGGGACGGGTGGGCGCTGCCGTGAGGGGGACCACGCCAAGCTCCCAGGTGTTGATCCTCCTCACCCCAGCGTTTCTCTGGCTGGCGGGCAGCCCGTGTGGGGCGAAGGCTCTGGGGTGCGACGTTTCCCTGTGGAGGGATGCCCTTGCCCCAGCCTGGCCGCGCGGGACCCCCGAGCACCCCCGGCTGCCGTGTCCCGGAGGCGCGGGGGGAGCGATGCCGCTGTCCGGGGCATTGTCCTTCAGGAGCGCGGCAGCGGAGCCGCGCCACGCCGGACCAGCGCCCTCCCTTCGCATCCCCGAGTCCCTCGGCACAAGCGGTAAAAATAAACCCTGCGAGGCGCCGGGGCCTGGCTGGTGCCCAAGCTGCATCCGCAGGACGCAGGTGCAGCGGGCCCCGACCTTGGGGAGGTGCGTCGGGGTGGCGGCAGAGCTCATGAATGAACGATCCGCGGGGCGGGAGCGCGCACCCCCCGCGTGCCCGCGGGTGTGGATGGGGATGTGGAGCAGGGAGCCAGCCTTGTTGTTATTCTGATCACAGCGGCTCTGATTCACAGACTTGGATCATGAATATAAGTGAAGACTTTGACGTCAGAGTTGAGATTTATCAGCAGATCCAATGGGGCAGGAATATTAAGTGCAAGTCGATGCCAGCTCTCTGCCAACGCTATTAGCGATGCTCGCCGAGGAATGAGGCTTCGCACCAAAGGCTGGAAGGACCGGGAAGGAAAAAAATAAAAACGGGGTGGGGGGAGCAAGCTGATCCTCGAGCATTAAAACCAGGTAAAACAACAACCCTCGGCGTCGCGGCTGCATGCGGGAAGGGGCGACGGCGGCGGGGGGGGGATGGCAGAGGGCTGCGGGCACAGCCCCCGACCTTCACACCTCGGCTGCCCACCCCGGGCGGGGGGATTTGCTCCGCCGAGCAGCGCAGGATGCTGCCGCCGGCTGGGAGCATCTTGCACCAGCCTTTTCCAAAGGAGGGAAAGGCAGGGAGGAAGGAGAAACTTAACGTAGGCAGTCCCTTGCCGCTGCCTTCTCCTTCCATCAGCGGCTCCGCATACAGGCGCTGGCCTATTAATAGTGTTTATTTTTACTCGCTGCACGCAAAAAAGAAAGGGCTGCGGGAGGGGGGGCTGAGGGGTTGCGCTATAAATAGGTAGCAAAGGTGGCCGTGCCCCGGGGAGCGGAGGAGGAGGAGAAGGAGGGGGGAGCGGCCGGTTCTTCACCGGGTGCGCAGTGGCTGCGGACCCCGCATGGAACCGAGCGCGTGGAGGCGGCTAAGGGCAGCGGGGTGATGAGTTGTGCCCGGCCTCAGCCCGGCGGGAGGAGCGGGACATAGCGGCCAGGGGTGCGTGTGGGGCGGCGGGGACGGTGAATCGGGGATAGGGAGGTGGGGGGACCTCGATCCCAAGGAAGCTGCAG
>VZRR01006994.1:0-85929 GCA_013398015.1 Oreocharis arfaki
TCTCTCTCTCCCTCTCTGCCTCCGGGAGCAGCCTGTTAGTAGATCCTCTCCTCTGCCTTTGGGGNTGACTCTCTCTCTCTCCCTCTCTGCCCCTGGGAGCAGCCTGCCAACAGCTCCTCTCCTCTGCCTTTGGGGGCCAGCCTGTGTGCTGGCCCCAGGCTTTGGGGAGGCAGCATGGAATAAAGACCTTTGCAGTGCCATGAGGAGAGCCTTCTCACCTCCTTTGCCAGCACTGAAGTTGCAGGCTGGCAGCTGGAGCAGCGGTGCGGGGCGTCCGAGATGGACTGCAGGAGGGCAGAGAATCCCTGCCTTGTCCCAAGAAGCCCCCTCTGAGCTCCCAGCGAAAGCTGCAGCAGCTAAGCAACACCCAGCACTGCAACAATGCATAGAGTCATCTTCATTCCAAACTAAATTATTGTATTCATTGTAAAAGCTGTTTCTAATTTGATTGCAAAAATTTTCAATTTGTTTGATGTATCAGCTGTTTATCTGGCTTGACTGCAAATTGACACTAAGCACAGGAAATGTTTCTAGATTTTTTTCCTTTATATTGGTAATTCCCTCGTAATGACATAACTGATATACGTGGTGTAAAAATGTAGTTACAAGACTAATATTACAAGACTTCCTTATGAGTTTGGGAGAAGCCTGCAAAACCAAATTCTCTTAAATTGTTAATGCCGTATCAAAGGACATCATTCCAATACTGATAAGACATGACAACAAATAAACCTGAACTAACGGTCAACAGCTGTTAACCCAATTTTGTTTTAGTTTATTAGTTAGGTGATAGCATACCTAAAATATTACCATTGTCATTGTATTGTACTAGGTACTAGAATTACTCAGTGTTCTGAAGAAACTTCCTTTTAAAAACAAAATTAGTAATCACACAGAAATTTTTCTTTCCATTAATAGTAATGCACAAGCTCAGTTGCCTTGGTACCATTAGTCAGTAAAGAATCTAAATAAACCATCCTTTTTCCATGTGTTATTAGCTGTATTAATATCGATCAAAGAGTTATGTCAGTGTTTAATTTTCTTCATGGGCGAAATCTGTTTAGACAATAAAATAAAATATTTTGTATTGCTTGACTGGATTCCAAATAGCTGTTCAGCTTGACAGAATTCATTATCTTTGTAATTACAAAGTTTTCATTCACACGGTATATATGAGGAAGGTTAGTTCTTCGCCTTTCTTCGCTGTTTGTATCTGAATAAGATTACTGCCTGATGTTTATTTGCTTTCTTTTGTGGATCATTATTCCATGATGGCTTTTTTCCCTCAACTCAGTGCGGAAGAAAAGCTAAACAACATGACTTACGATAGGAATTGTAACTTGAAAAAACAAAACATATTGAAAAAGGAATATGTTGAGCTTCCCCTTTCATAGGGTTTCCAGACAGAAACACCTTTCAACTTTCTCAGCAGTCTCCTGGAATACTTTTAGTCACAACTTTTCAAGCAAATCTGGCTTTTCTGAAAATTTACTTCTAGAAGAATTATTTGTCAAGATGAGAGAGGATTTGAATTACTCAGGAGTAACTCAGCTCTAAGGATAAGTCGAGTTATTTATTGAACAGGGAAAATGAATTCTTAATCATGAAGAGCAGTGTGGGAGCTAACACGATGGTATTTGTGGGAGACAGATCTAAGGAGGAGGAATTCTAATTGCCAGATGGTAAGGTATTAGCATATTCCATCGGCTTCTTGTGTCATAATGTGGTTTAACACTGCTCCTAATTCTATTTCCTACAGTTTATTTCATTAGAATTCAATCCCATTTTAAGTACTGCTCAGTATTACAACTGAGACATTGTCTAAGTGTGTGCTGGTAGTAACAATATTGCTAGTTCTTTCTTAGAAACAGTCTTTTTTGAAGAATATTAACGAACTGAGGTGTTTGAACAAGCGTAAAAAATGTCAAAGTGAATTTCTTAAATTTTGAAAATTACGTACAGGTTAGGTATTGCCTATGGTGATTTTTGTTTGGTTTGGTTTTTTTTTCATTTTCTTGAGGTAATATGCTCTACATACCTATTTATTACAGATTTTCTTGTTTTTCAAAGTGGTGACGAGCCAAGAAATTCTCTTTAATTCTGCTCTGAAGATTGTAGAGTCTATGCATATATGGGAACATATATTGTGATACATATATTCTGTTCCACAGACAAATTGCTAGTTTTCTTAATGAACACATTGCATTCTCAAAGAGTAATTATGTATTTGTCACTATCTCCTTCCATTGTCAGTCTCTATTAAGTGCTCCCTATAGGCCCATAGAACATGGGCTCTCTATGAAATTGAAGCATTGCAGTCAGGCAGTTTAAAAACAAGTATTACCACCCCGGCAGATGGAACATCTGTAATTTGGTACTAATCAGCTCAACTGGTTTTACATAGTTTCTGCCTTTAATGTTCTGTGCCTTCATTTTATGTTATTTACATTTGACTTGAGTGCAGCTTCAAAGGCTGGCAGCTCTCAGTAGCTGACTGGAAATATCTTGCTATGATTAGATCCACGTTGTAAAGCACTCCCACCATTGGGTGGCCAGGAGGATTCTGATTTTGCTACACACCTGTAAAATTACTTTCCTTATGCTACACTGAACTGTGATTAGGTAGATAAAGGGCAGTTTGCTGTTGCAGACCACCAAGCAACCATGCTGTTATCCTGTCAACTCGCAGTGCTGGGAAGACAGATGAAGACAAATGGTATATTGCTGAGCCACCTTTGCCCATGCAGAGGTGAATGAAATGTCAAAATTAGGGTCTTTTCTGGACTGTGCCAGCTGCTATCTTTTCCTCACAGCATCAGTTACTTCTACTGTTTGAATTATGATTAATATCACCATCTTCTTGTCAAAACTGTTAAAATTTGCCTTTCATAAAGGGCTATGCAGTACTTCAGGGAAGTAAAGACTTTGTATTAGTTTGAATTATGAAAATTCATTCATACTTGCAGACTGAAAACCTGTGGAATGAATAAGTATATGTGAGTTTGTGTGTACCCACCACAAAATACACATGACCATTTTTGACATATAAAAATATTTTTTAAGAAGCTTTTCTTTTCAACTTTCACACTGGAAATTAAAAATGAAACATGAAGAACCTTCAGCTTTTAGATTTTGTATAGATATAGGCACAATGCCATTACATGCTGAAATATTCTTCCCAGTTGCATTTTTCTCTTTTATCATATTAAGTCATCTATTTGCCTTGGTACATTTAGAGGAATTCAAATAGTTTATAGACATACAGAAGATAACATCCAACATTTTTAGAAATGTGGGAAAGACCAGATATACCTAATTCAGGTACTTGGATCTATGCTTTTAAATTATAGGTAAATTGCTAAGTCCTAGTACAGTAAATGAAAAGTGAAAAGAGTGTTTGAAGGTCTCCAGGGAGAATTTCTGAGCCTAAACTCAGATGTCTTCAAAGGTTGAATGTGGTCTTTGTGATGCTTTGATTTTGCATGTGTATGCGTGTGTGTTTTAACTCTAGTAGAGGTAAGGTCAATTTACTTCCATTCATACTCACTGTGGTCAAGCAGTCCTCCTGATAAAAGTGAAACTTAACTGTAGACTACTCATTAGTATAAGAAAGGATATTAACAGGGGGCCACCTATGCTGGAGTTTCCCTTCATGACAGTGGGACTGGGTTCTGGCATTCGGCTTGGGATTTTGACTTTCACATATTTTCAGAAAAAAAGCCCTAAGAATGTTAAATGCGGTGGTCTTAACAATCACAGCATCCTTTGAATGCTACCAGGCTATTATGATTTGCAAAATAGGACTCCAGTTCTTTTTGACATAACCAGAAAAAAATCTGTAGGATGAAAGATATGAGGAAAAATGCTAATAAATGTTTAGATGAGTATTTTGAAAAGAATTCCAGGAAAAGGAAAGTGTAATGCTTGCTTATGGACAAATAACAAAACCTTTCTTCCCAAGATGTGAAAAGTAAGGGTTGAAGCCAAATCAAATACTAAAAATGTATGCTTTGAATATCAACCTTGCAATCTGTCTGTCTGATATCCTTTCACTCCCTGTGCTAGAGACAAGATCTCATTATCAGGAAAGAAACAAAACAACAACAACAACCAAAACCACATAAACTTCCCCTGCCCTTTAGGGAACACTCTGAGTTTTGACATCTTCAGGAAGCTGTTTGTATTCTGAGAAGCCGAGAAATTAAACAAATGTCTATTCAGTGGAATGTAAATTTGTCAATATGGTTCCATGCCTCATGGAGGGCTAATATGACTTTGGAAAGTAAACCGCCTACTATTTAGATGTCTTCTGAATTGGGAAGAAATGTTTTCCACGAGGCTGTTCTTAACAGGCAGGGTGCATGTTACAGCCATGTGTCAGATGAAATTCAGAAGTTAATTAAATTAGTTTTCAAGTGTGCCTGATAAGAGTGGTAAGGCTCCTATAATAAAAGCAGGGTATAGGACAAGTCTCTGAGAAGTGGCTTTCTCCTTTATTGAGCCAATTCCATAGTGGGCAGAAGTTATTTCATATTTTTTTTTCTTTCTCAGTAGAATTGCTCTTATTAAATTAGCTTCAAAGTCAGATGCTCTAATAAAGTTGGGTACAAAGTCTGTTCAAGACACTAATCCTGCATACTACCATACCCTTCATTATATTCTAGTGTTTTATTTCCCTTGCAAAGGCAAACAAACTGTTTCAGATCGTTAGATAACTGCAATAATTTGGAATTAAATAGAAAGATAAACAGTCATGGAAAATCTTTTCAAGTGAGCCGCTCAATCAAAGAACTTAAGGACAAGAGACAAAACAAAAAATGTGCCAGATATGCCTATTCTTTAAATTTTTGCTCTTTAAAAACTTTTTATCTGTGATGATTTTTTGTATTAGCAGCTCTAAAACAGAAAAAAGCATTTGCTGTTCCCACAAGATATGACACTGGGAAATTTTTCACCTTGTTATTTGGTTTGCATGAGCTGTTAGGAGTTTTGGTAGGAGTACTGAAGAATAGCAATGCTACTTTCTCAGTCAAGTAATGTGTATGTTGTGTCTATATGGTATCCTTCAGGGTCTTTTGAAGTGGGTAATTGTCTAAGGAAGCCCTGGAAGGAAAATATTTCTGGATTGTAGCAGGTTGATCACGAGAAAAATGTAATCAATTTTGTGTATCACAAAGGCACAAAAGAACCCTTATTGATAACTTCAGCTTCATGCTAGAAGATTTCACACTGCATAAGTGATCCCTATCCTGTTATTGGACTTTCTCCTGTTCCTCCTGGCATTTTCTGCACCTGTATTTATGCTTACATATGAACAGATAATGGGAAAATTAAAAGCAATCCACTAGTTTATTAGGGAAAAAATTAATTAGAAATATCTCAAATAAAACAAGAATTGCATCCAAGAAAAAAAAAATTACCATTATTATTTAAATACTTTAAAACTGCTTTCACTACTTTACTATCAACTGTATTTTATCTGCCTTAAAATCTCACAGTGTGTTCAGCAGGTATCAGAGACAAATCCCCATGGAAAAAGGATGTTTTGCATATTTTTCAAAAATAGTTAATTATGTGACAACGAGAAGAAAATTTAAAATGCAACAGCTGTAAAGCCAAGAGATAGATGCAGAAATGTTAATAGCACTGTATATAGAAAGTAGAGAAAAGGTAGGGAGGTATATGATAACAGAAGAAAACCTCTGCTTAGTACCTGATGTGTCATCCACTTTTCCCTCAAGGAGTGAGAAGTCAAATGAAAATGTAGCTATGAGAATTATGTTCTTTTTTTAAAATTTAATTGCATGAGGATACTTTTTTTTAAAAATTTAAGATATCTCAGTTACGCTGACTCAGACAAAGTTTTTAAGACCACTCAGTGATACCTTAATTGATTTTTGTTTGAAGTAGAGGATAAAACTCCTACCCAATCTGAAAGAAGCTGAGTTAGGTCAAGGGTGAATAACTAAAAAATAATTTCCTCATTTCTATATTATGTTGTAGGACCTATAAAGACGTTTAAAAAGTACTTAAGTTTGATTATAATCCAAATATTTTCAATTTTTGAAGAGAGACCGTGAAGTGGATGGCACAGTTGCACTTGATTAAAAAGAGTCTTGATGTTTATTTGTTCTAGACTATTGATATAAATCTGAGTTTAAATCAAATAGATTTTTATGTAATGGCAGAACTCTTAAGTTCTTAAGCCCAGAATATAAATTCTTTTAAGATCAACATTGATCCTCTGTCAGTACTAAGACATTTTGTGTCTGACAGCCTTGCAACCTCGCTGTCCTGTAACTGATGGCATACAGTGACCACCATGGTCAGCTTCAATGTCAATGTCTCCTGGTAGTTAAGGTGAATTAAGAAAACCTACAAAAAGTGATTAGAAAATGTCAAGGGTAAGTGTCCCTGACACACACATAGTCTAATTCTCCTGCTGTGAAAGATATTGTTGTGGAATCCAATGAGTAGCCTCATTAATGCTACTAATTATCTCCTGCTGTTTTGAAATATGCATTAATTTTGTTTAAAGCTTGTTTAGCTAGGAAACCGTCAAAATTCACCAGTAGCATAACACGATCTCTAAGTAGGTAAAGAAGCCTATGGTAAGATGAAGTCACATTCAGACACCATGATGTTCTTCCATTCCCATTTATATCCAAGGAAAATTCCACTTAAAACCAGCAATAGGATGTTTATATTGTTATTTATTCAGGTGTACCAAAGACATGGAATCTAAGTAAAGCAAAATTTTCAATTATTTTAGACCTGTCTTTATTTCGGTAAGATGTTGATGGCTCAGATGAAGAAAAGGCAAACAAGCCTAGGAAAAAAAGAAGCACAAATGTTATGAATCTGATTGTTTAACATTGATCTCAAACTGAAAAATACTAAAAAAGATTCAAAATGTGCTCAAGGATCTATACATTTTTTCCTAGAAAATCAATAAAAACAAGAACAAGGAAGTTTTCTAGTGATCCTCCATTTAAATGTTCAATGACTGTTGATGGTTTTGATACCTTTACTGATTATTCAGGTTATTTTTAGAATTGGAGTTTATATATTTATATAAAAAGTAGATTTATTGTCATTTGGAATTATCAAAGACATATAGAAAGTACAGTCACTGGATTAATGTATTTAGTTATAGCAAATATATGGAGATCAAAAACATAAATGCAGCAAAACAAAGTGGAAAGTATTTTTACTTCCATTTGCATGCACAGAGACTCCTTTTGGAAGGAACCAACATGTTTTGGGAGAGAAAGACATGGCTTGCAGGATGCTCAGCAGAGGTTGGAGGGTTCTGATTTTTTTCGTGTCAGGGAAAGGCATTGGTTCTGCTCACAGGAGTATTTCTTTGGGGAGGTTTAATTTATGCATGTGTGGGTCATGGTGCTTCCAAGACTTCCTGAAGATGGAGTTTTGCCTGTGCCTTAGGCTGTGGAGTTCAGGAAAAGTACAAGTTGAAAGTCTGGCAGATCATGTTATTTTATCTAGTACAGCACAGTGTATATACAAGTCTGTGGGAAACAGAGGGCTTTGCCCAAAATCAGTGTAGTCTATGTTTGAGATATAAATTAGATGTGTACATGGGCAGGAGATTAATTACATTTTCTCTTACCAATCAGTATTAATCTAGTTGCCATATTTCAATTTATGTCCAAAATTTGAGATAGGGATTGCATTATTTCATATTCTAAATATTTTCTAGGTTATGGAGGCAAAGAAACATGTTTCAAACAGCTTTGTCTATGTGTAACAAGAATGAGCACTAAACTTTCTCCCTTGCTGGTGAATCTTCTTTTCCAGGTAGACTCCAAAGGGCACTACTACGTCAACAAAACTCTACTAGGAAGATCAGGGCCTTGAGTAGAAGATCAAAGTTTTTACTTTCACCCATCTTCTGTTCATTATATAGACCAATATGTATATGTTTATCCAAGGCATTATATGGGTTTCAAGCTTCATGCCAGACCTACTCTTCATAATGCATGGGAGAGCTTGAAATAAAACAGAAAATGATGTAACCTTTTCAAATTAGTAAAGCCTCCAACAGTTTCCAATTAAGGAACATCTTGCACCAGAGAAAAATTTAAGAAAAAATTTTGCTGGTTTCACAAAGAGAGAGAAGGGATTGGCAAGAACTAGCAATTATGTCTGAAGCAGCCTCGATGTTCATTTACTTTGATAGTGAACAAAGTGTACCAGTTATAATCCATATATGAAGGAGAAAGTCTAAATCACTCAAAGAACTTGAGTGGTGCACATATTTGTAATAGCAGCTGTTTTTCTGTATTGAAATACTGTAGCTGTGATGGTTATTAGACATTGATATCCCCACAACATAACCTATCATGTATGTTTTTTCATGATTAAAATTAAGAACATCTATTTCCTAATTCTTTATATTGATATTGCAATCACTGCTTTTTAACAATAGGAGATGGAAAATGCCCTTACAGTCTGTAATAGTTTGAAAGGATCAAAATAAAACCATCCTCTCTTTACTCTGTATAGTGTATTGTAATGCTTTATAAATCAGTGGAATTTTAATATAGATGTGTATTTTACACATGATGAAAATTCATTTTCAAGTTTCTTTAGGCTATATTGGAATGTAAGATACAGTAGAATCGAGGTTTTCTTAGATGTGGGTCTACTTCAAAGAGCAATATCTGCACTGCATTTTTAAACAAAAATTAAATCTGACAATTGCCTGAAACATTCAGAGACATTCTGGCAAGAGATAGAGAATTTCGAAAAATACCTGACTTTCTGCCAAAGCCCAAAGAGATGAGTGAGTCTATTCTGACTGACAAATTGACATGAAAAATTGAGTCAACTGGTTAGGACAAGATGCTTATTAACTTTGCCCTTTTTTGGAGCATTCTGTTTCAATATCACCTATATGAAGTATGCATGACAAAGGGAAAAGTAATGTCACTTTCCAAATTGTTATTCTCACTTACTAAATTAGAAAATGTGATATAATATCTTTGTCTCATCATTATGACAATGAAACATATGTAGGTTTGTATTGTTCTTTGGTGTCTTTTAGTGAGGTGTCCTAAAGACCTATAAAGTATTTCCTTTGGCCAAAATTATAATAAAATAGTTTGACAAAATAATTTCTTTAAACTAAAAGCTATTAATAAGACTAGTGAAATTAACTATGAACTATGTTCAGTGAACTTTCTAGCACTACACCTAACAGTTCACTCACATGTCAAACACTCAACTTCTACAAAGTACTGATGAATAGTCTCTTTAAATTGTTGCATCCTTTTTCTTTTCTTTTTTTTTTTTCCTCTCAATCTTTTGGAACGGGACATTGAAAAGTACTTATCTGACAAAACTTTTCTTCTTTCCTAATTAACTTATGAAGAAGTGTACCTAAGATAGAGATTAAAGTACTATGAGGTACTATGTCTTACAATCTTACTGACAAAAACTTCACCTATTGAGGGGTCTTGTTATTTGATTGAAACATAATTGAGGGGTTAGTTCTATTTGATTGAATTAAAAGAAGTAGCTGAGTTGCTGATGTGTTCTTTATTTATAGTTTACATTTGTATTATTCTTCATGAGCTTCATATTTGAAACTATTTTTAATCCTTTGTTTTCTCCTACCCTTTTCTTCCTAATTCCTACCTGTTTTCTTCAAGAACTTTATCCTGTAATAAATAGTTGGTCAGAACTAAAATTTTCTGAATTTAAATTTCTGGGGAAATATGATCCTAAGTCAGTTCACATTCATCCTGAAATAAGTAGTCGAGCCAGGTATTGTGGTTTTAAGGACCCACAAGCAGGTGACATTAATCTCAAGTTTTCCTTTATTATGTAACGACGGAGAATGCCAACTATTGATACTAGACAGATGGCTATTGTTGATTTCTGCCATCATTAATGCTGCTTTGTATTGTGTTCTAAATCTTGAAACCTCACATCTAGTAATCCCATGTAATAGTGATTTAAAGTTTTAAGTTTAATTTTTCAGCTTTCATCCGCTCTCAATATTATATCTTGTGTTAGGTTTACATAAAGTGAGAGCCTTTCAAGTCCGTTGTCGTCTCTCACTATCATAGTTATATTGTTCAGGACAAATTGCTAACAGCTAAAGCGAGACCTCTGCACTAGTGAGAAAGTTTGATGCTAGAATATGTCAGATAACCAGACAGATGTATCACTATGTTGTTGAATTCTACATAAGCTGTTTTCCTATCCAGTGTTTCACTGGTATGCTGCTTGTACCTTTTTATGTGCAATTTAAATATACTGTGTGTTCTTAAAATGGAAATGTGTTTAATTCAAATGATGTTGGTATGCATTTTCAATATATAAATGCGTATATACGCAATAATCTCTGTATGGAATTGAGTCAGGCATTTGAATTCTGTTCAGGTAATTGCAGGTAAGTTTGACTCGGCCAGGTTTCTAGATCTGATTTTTTCTTGTATTTATCATCCAGCTTAACCAGTCTACTCAGGATTTTCCTTTGAAAGCTTATCTGCAAAACAAAACCAAATTCTTCTTCAACCCAAATGTTACGATTCATTTGTTTGTTAAGATAAGATAAATGAAAAGTAAACAATATGAAGAATATTTGGAAGAGGAAGCTCTAAACAGTCAGGAAAACCTGGGTTAGTAATTCTTTCTACAACATTGATCACTGTGTCCATTCTTACTAGTGACTTTCCTAAATTGTCCAAAAACCGTGTTGTTTTCTGAAGATATATGTATTCTATTACAACAATTTTCTCTATTCTCTCAATATTTTGAATCAAAGTAGGGGAAAATATATCATCCTGACACAAAATTATCACCAGAAACATTATTTCTATACCCCTTTTGAGCATTCCTCTCCGACTGTATCAGTTTTCTAGTCATCATGTCAGCCTGTCTCTCAGTTCCTTAAATATTTCTGTGTAAATTATCTGTTGAAAGCACAATGTTAAGACAATTTTAAAAGGTTTGAGATGTTTCTATACAATTAGAGCATGCAGCTTTGGAGCACATAGCAGCTTTTTCAGTTGTGTTAAACCATTCAGGTGTGGCTGAGTAGAGTAAAATGAATATGTGTTCCACAATGGTTCCTAGCAGTGATTGAGGAGAGATCTTTTCTAGGAACTGTGTGCTAAAGAAATGCTGCAAATACAGATTATGTAGATGGAAGAGTGACAAGTAGCCTAGTAATTGGATAGCATCATGAATCAAAATGCATCTGTCACAGATTTTCTAGGCGAAATTTTTGGGCTGATCCAAAGCTGGCACTAATCACAGACTATTAATTATTTTTAAGGCATTAAAAAGCAATGAGAGAACTTCAGGAATCCAAATGTGAGGATGGCAGGAGAATGAAATAAATTATTTTATATCTGTCTTATCAGTCAACCTGTCCTGTAAGTCTCAAGGACAGAAAGATATCAAATGGTATAATAAAATTCAATTGCAATTGAAATTGAAGATGCAATGAAAAATTAAGTTTGAGAACTTTAAATGGACTCTGAACTTTAGACCATCATGTGGTGCCTGCAGATTAATAATGAATATTTTACATGTTCACACCATAAAGTTTCTCTAAAAATCAAAAGTCTCATGACTGAGTAGTGACTGGAATTTGCTGCTGATGCATGTGCAGAGAAAACAGCAAAGGACTCTGGATGCATGTAAATTTATACAAGAGAATGTGCGCTGATGTCCTGTAGGGACCTTCAAGGTATAATGCCATTCCTATATAAAAGAGTTTTTTAGATGGATCTTTTAAAAATTATTTTATGCTAATAGATTCCTTTAGGGGTAAAGACAAAAGATTGTGGGATGATAGAAAGAATGCCAGGGGAGCAGAATTAAAAAATGGGAAAATGGGGAGTAAGAGGGTCTGGCAGTCAAAACTTTCAGGGATTAGTTGAATTAGTTATACATATCTCAGAGTGGTGACATTTTCTATTCAAAATTAGCAATGGTTTTATAGTGATGATACAACAAATATCTAGAGTGTATTCATTGTCTTTGTAGAACTATGTGAAGTCACGAAAAAACAGGACAATAGTAAAAAATTTCCGTGGGAATCCGGAGGATTTCTGTGAGACATGATATTTGACTGATAACTTTGATCAAGTCTTTTCTAAATGTAGTAGGCAGCATCTTTTCAACACTCTTTTCCTCTGACTGACAGTAAGATTGCAGAAGCATTTCTGATAAAAAAACTAATAAAAAGCCCCTGAAAACGTGTTATTATTCTAAAAAAATCTAAAAGTGCAAAGATTAGGTGTACAAAATTGCTAAACATTTCAGTCTCACTGTCCAAGATTTTTAGTAGTAGGCAATATGGTCATACTGTGCCTATTAGGAAAAAAAAAAAGTCTTAATTATCTGAAGGAAAGTTGTTAAAGTATTGAGAGTACTAAATATTAAGTAATGTTTACATTACTTTGGAAAAATCATGTGCTTCAATAAACACTATGATTTTTAAAAATATGCTAGCTAGGTGTTAGAGAATTTGCAGCTGTTGACTGCTCAGCAAAGTAAGAAGTTGCATGTTTTAGCAGCTTCTCTGCATAGGTTGTTTGGATAAAATTGAAAATTTAAACCAAATCTTTGGTTTATTCTCTAAGAAATTGCATCCTTACACCTGGTACTTACTATGACAGTGAAATTTTAGCTTTATATCTAGCTGGTAACAAAATCTTCACGAAGATTTTAGAAAGTTTGATAAATCATAAGTTAAGCTGTATTTTTCTGCTGTTTCTGGTCCTTTTAAAGTAAAGTCCATACATTTCTTAGTAAAGTACTGGGCTTCTGCATTTTTAGGTGAAAAAACTGAGAACATAATTCACTTTGAAATTTCTTGAAACTCATTCAGAGTTGATAGGGAAGCCTGTTTCTGAATCCTAGCATAGAAACCATATTTGAACCTGAAGCTATGATTAATATTCTCTTCTGTTGATCACTTTCAACCACTATACATTGCTTGTAAAGGTAATGCATTAATTAAAAAGCTCTCTTAATTTATCAATCATGATGGAAATTGACAGTCTATAGTCCTTTGAGGAAATACTGAATGAAAATATAAAATAACACTGGAATATAGAGTGTGCAGACTACTAGTGCACCGGGACCTCTACAAATGCAGATTTCAATCACTTGGGTAATAAAAACTCAGACACCAACCTCTCTCATAAAGAACTTATTTTCCAAGTACTTTAAATAAATACTTGAGCAAATAGCTATTCCCAATTTCTAATTAGTCAGGCCTTTTGGCAGAGGTAGTCCAGACAACATAGCTATTTAGATGTCATTTCTCCTTAGTGCATTTTGCAGCTCTGGGGCACTTTTGCTGTGGTCAGCATGCTGGCTTGCAGGCAATTTTGATAATCTGAACCTTGAAGCTAGCTAAACTCAAATGATGTCAGGGCATCATATTCATTAGTTAGATCTTATAAACATGGTTTACAGCCATGATCCATTATTAAAGGCTTGCTCACAAAAACTACTAAAAATCAGTTATGTTTGTAGCATGTTACTCATTAGCTAAAAATGTATGGTCCAAAGTTCTCACTAGTGCATTGACATTTGGTTTATCCAAATGTTTTTGGGATCCAATGCTTGCAACAGGTTAACCCTTTTGGTTTAATTAGGTTGGTCAAATGTTCAGGAAGCTTCCAGACAAAAGTAATGACACTAATACCTCACTGTTTAGGCTAGCGATATTTAAGTACAGTTCTTTCAAATATGTATGGCTACATTTGCCATTTCCATTTGAAACAGAGTTGCTTGCTATACATAATAAGACGGAATCTAAATTTGGTTTACATTCTGAATTGCTTTATTGCATTTAGTGCTGAGCAATGCCTGAGTTCTAAAGTCATCAGGCTAGATCTTAGTAGCTATGTTTAAAAAGAACCTTTATGTGTCTGAGAGGACCTTTTTTTTTTAATACTGTGCTATGCAACTAAAAAAAATAAACAGAAAAAGGGGGGAAACTATAGCTGAAAAAATAGAAGATCAAAAAGACTGGGCATGTGTTAAACAAAAGGTATATGCAGGAACGTTAGGATTGATTCATCATTTTGATTAATTCATTCATTTTGATTCCCAAACTATCAAAATAAAATTTAGAGCTTTCAGTTTCTTCCAGATAGTATTCCTAAGGAGGATTTTTTTGTCTTTTCCCTGTAGACACTTTTTCTGCTTCTTTCTTTGAAAGCAGCAATTCCTACTAATGTCTTAACTCCCACTTACCTCTCCTTCACAGAGCCCTCCATCCTTGCTGTTTGATGAGTGTACTTTCTTCTGTGTCTTGAAATCATGGTGGAATTACAGGTTTCATATCGTCTGTATTTTTTTTTTTGCTGCAGAAGTCCTTCAAAATTACTTTTGATTTATTTCTAAAGTGCTGGAAATTATGGAAGTAATTATAAGTTCTAGTTTTAATTTAATGTGAAATATGTTACTTCCATTTTGACATAGACATGTCCAATGTCTAGCATGCTCTATTTACTTCCAATATGATATGTGGCTATGTGTGGTTTTGTGTCAGTGTCTGTTTACTCATTTATGAATAATTAGGTTGGTTAATTTTTAAATTCATTTTATAATTTTTATTTAAGTTGAACAGGTATTCACCTTATCTTAAGGTGAACTTTTAACAGAAGTTCAAAATTTTTCTCTATAGAAACAAAATTTTGCCTGAAAAGAAGGGGTCTAAAATTAATCAGCCATAAAAATTTGAGTGTTCTTTTCCTCACTCTTGTGTACAGTTAGGTTCTTGCACCAAAGTAAAAATACTAGAAAAAATTAAAAATGAGGAAATTTATGTAATGGGAAGCTGTTGCATAGTCTGTGTGTTTGACAAATAGAGATAATATATTTTAAAGAACTGTATCTCTCGACCCATTGCACAAATTCTTCATCATGTGAACAGCTGACTCAAAATGTCTGTTGGTTTTGTTGGTTTTTTGGTTCGTTGTTTTTTTTTTTTCAACAGATCAAATCCTTATTCTTTGATCATTCCTTAATATGGCAAGCTTTTCCTCTTTAGATTAATAGTAATGTTATTGGGTTTTGTCTTCTTTGTCTGGTGTATGAATGCAGGTATTTGCTTTTCATTGTGCACTTTTTCTGTCATATTTACACAGCTTATATTTCCGCTTGATCTGACCCCAGCTCAGAACAAGTGATATTGATGATTGTCAGTTCATGTTGGTCTCACAGTAAAAACGTCTTTAGACAAAATAAATTGCTACATAGAGTAGGATTTGGGTTTGGGTTTTCTTACCAAGGAAAGAATACAGGTACCAGAATATGCACTTCTTATTAGAAATATATAAAACAGAATGGTGAAGCTGATAAATATTTTTGTGTTCGGGGCAGAGCTGCAAGAGGCAGGGCTGCATTGACTATGAAGTGTGTGACTTTTACACAAGAACTTAGTGCATGCACTGCTACCACCAACTCATTGTGGAGGTAAGATATCCCACATGCCTGTCCTTCCTTACCTGGGGGCTCAAAGCTACAGCTCTGAGCAGGTCATCACTGCACCATGAGAGATGAAGGTAGAGGTGAAAGTACACTGTAACCGGAACTGGAAAACACTGGACAATGTTGTTTTCCCTCTAAAAAGCCCCAGGCTTGAAGTCAAACCATGGTTATCACCTTTCTGGTAGCTGGCACCCTGATCAGAGCCAAAATATGTCTTTCATTCACCAGAGGGAGGACACGTTGATTTCCAGGCTCCCAGGTGGCTAACACACACTTGAGGAATCCATCTGGAACAGGTGGCTGAAAGTAAGTTTTTGCACAACCTAAATTGGAGCTGTCAGGTTCCTTTTTTAAAAAAAAATCTAATTCATTAATTGATAGGACGAAGTATTTTAATTGTATTATAAAAAAAGAAGATAAGTACTGTTCTGAAGTACAATTCTATAAGTCATTGTCTCTGGGGAGCAATTTGAATTTTAACTGCAGCAAAGTGTAAAGATCCTCTTACTGACTTTCTACTCTCTGGACTTCCGTGTGATCAAATAAAAGTATCAGCAGGCCATTCCAGGCAGCAATAAAATTTAAATGCTCAAAATTTAGGAAATAAGTTCAAGGACTAAAGACTGGTAAGTACTGTAAAGATGAAGAAGTTAACTGTTTTAGAGGCAGTATTGCAGTAAGAAAAGTAGCTTGTAAAACTTCTAATGAAGAAAGTCAGCATGGATTGGGATGAAGACACGAATGGTGTAAGAACAGAATGGGACTCTGCAAATACTACTGCCTTGAAATATCTAAAGAAAGAGGAAAAGTAGTGGCTTCAGTGTCTTCTCCACTGTTGCCAGTTCTCACTATTTTAAGTATAAGTCCATTGTCCTGGGTTTGAAAGCTTTAATAGTTAAGTTCCACCTAAAACTGCCCTCAGAGTCCTAGGGCTCAAGTAAGAATAACAACATAAAAATAACCAGGTGGTTGATGTCTCAACATTTAGTAAGATAGTAGAAATGTTAGTTGTTACAGCTTCAAAAATGATCGTACATTAAAAATATTGTGAAATGTTGGTCTTGTGCTTTCATAAGAACTTTTATGCTTACATGGAACTTAAAGAAAATATAATCCATTTTGTGACACACATTGTCATATTTTTTCTGAAACCTAGGTCTCAGCCATGAATATGCATGCTTAATTACAAGTTCAAGGAAATTTTCACGCACCCAAACTGGTATTTGAATACCAACATGGGTGCAGCATATCAGTTCTGTGTGATGCAGACTTGGAAAAGATGTTGGAAGCTTTAAAAGCAGGGAAGAAAACCCCAACAAAACAAAAACCCTCCTGATTTTTATATTCGTGCACTCAGGATAATTTCTATATTCTCCATATTTTTCAACAGATACTTTGGTCCTTGTTCTAAGAAATTAAGTTAAACTTAAATGGAATATCAACGCCTTTATTGAATTTTTTTTCTAAACCTATAAAATACACTGAAGGTAGCGAATGGGTAAGAAGGAGTATAAGGTCAGGGAGGGAGGACAGGCATTTGTAGATCAGTCAAGAGGAAAATCCCAGACTCTCCACTTTCCAAGTTATGCTAAAAAACTTCTCAATTGTTCTTTATCTTTTCCTGATATCCAGTTCCAGCTGTAGTTATTAGGCCTTTAAAAAACCTTTTCTTTGTGTCTTAAAATGATTTGTAGCCACTTTGGGACAGTATAAACATATATAGAGAATAAATTTCTTAAAAGAATGTAAATACATATAGACATATTTTGGAAAAAATGAAAATTATTTTTTCACAGAGTATGCCAAATATACCATTTGAAGTAGGCATTGAAAATGAAAGTACAAAATATTTTTGCTTTGCAGTACTCCAACTTTCTGTTTAAAACATAGTATTTTATTTGCCTTGTTATATTGGTGAAACTTGAATTTAAAGGGTTCATAAAACATCCACGGTATAATATTTCTCTTCATTTTCATAAAGAGGAATATCAAGTTACAGGTAATAATATGTATGCTAAAAAAGTATTTTTAGCAGCTTATTTTCCTTTCTCTGCATATCTATAATTGTTATTGTGATGCTGTCTGATGAGTTTTCATAGACTGACACTGGCTTGGTTGCATGTGTTGGTGGGAAAGTCATGAGATGTTTTTCCTTTATACCTGATCAGTTGAAGCAATCACCTGTAACTACTATGCTCAACCAAAAGCAAAAACAAGCTTCAGTGACTTCCTTGGGTAAAGATGGCTACATATTCTTTGTTCTTTTCTAGCGTGATAGAAAAATAATCACACTTTGTATATGTCTCTAAAGACACTGTAACACAAAAATTTCAATTTTTTTGTCCTTTTTAAAAAAAATTTAGTTTATATAATTGTGTGGGTTGAAGTCTTCAGGGAGATAATAAAGTTAGGATTTTCTGGACACTGCTCGACTAGGAACACCCTTTTAAAAGATACTGATTGGTTGCACAGCATTTGTTGTCCAGTTGCCATGTAGGCTCACTTCTCAAAACCACAGGACATTTGGTTTTGGAGGCTCTGTCTAATCAAGTAATCAATGCCTACTTTTATACAAGGGCATCAGGCTTTGCTCTTTAACTGAATTATGTCCGGCTGATTAAAAGAGGTTTTGTGCCGCTGGTTTTTTTACATAACCATTTTGCCCAACATGCAGGGTGGATAGTGACACACAGAGCACCCCACGTGAAGATGGATCTTACCAGTAGATGTAACACCTCTGTTTTGTGTGAGAGCAGAGACTGTTTTGCTTGTACGGAGACTCTACCAGGAGACAAAACTTGGCTTGTTCATTGCAAAGATCTGAGAAGTCTTCTGTGGGTGAGTGATGGTCTTGGGTCCACTTAACCTCCTGTCACTAAGAGAGTGTTCAGGCCTCAGGCTGCAAGGTGATCCTGAAATATTGCTTTAGAGTGGAACTGAAGTGCTCAGCAGGGCTTCCTAATTCTGTCATTGTCTTGTTTGCTCTCGGTGCACAGGCTATACACACCCAAATCCTGAGAAGAAAGATGCTAGCTTTTTCTTTGAGCACAACATCAAAATGCCCAACAACATGAACATATCAGGTGTCCATCCTTTATCTTCAAAACAGCTTTAATATATATTTTGTATATAATTTCACAAAGTGAAGTTTTCTGAGTGGCACCAAGTTCAGCTGTGTGGGGCTGCAGAAAGAATGTGGTTTCTGGGGTGCCGGATTTGACTTGGAGGACTGTGCTGTTTGCAGTACAGGTGCAACTAACAGGATGAGCAAACTGTTGTCCTCTCTAAGCCTGGCCACAAGCAGCATCTGGGGCACAGGGTCTGCCCAGGGGCATCACCAGAATTTGCTGGGCAGATAGAGAGGGTCTGGCTGTGGGAAAGATTTTATAATGATGTAGTTTGACTGTGCTCTTCTCCTCTTCCAATACAGCTTTCTTTTCCATGCACTACATCTGAATCCTTACACAGTCATGCTGCCCCGGTACATGTAGATTTTTGCAAAATAAGTAATGTTTCTCCTTTTTTAGGATGAAGAGTGCCTGAGAATAACACAATGAAACTTTATGTTAGAAGCAAGTGACCTGACTGACACAAAGGAAAATATAACCTATAAGTTTAATTGCTCCTAAAGGTTACATAGAGTCTGCATTAGAAATGATTGCTTATAGTCTCCCTGACAAGGTTAAAAGGCAAGGAAATACTCCCTTATTGGGGATGTGATGTTTTCATGGTTGATTTTTTTTTTACACAGAGGCTTTACTTGTGTGAATTCTAATATACAATGTATTGTTAAATATTAGGAGTACAGAGTGAGGAATATTTGTTGCCCCAGAGGAAATATGTGAATGCAATGGAGCCCTGACAAAACTTCTCACTTTCTATATTTCATACTTTAACATTTTGCACAAACTCTTTTATTCCCAATCATGATTTCATGTGATTTTAAATAACGAAGATGTGTTCCTGTGAATTTTTTTAATAAATATTTGCAATGTGAAAGTTAGGGGTTGATCTGTTGCCCCTAGCAGTTAATAAGAACTCTTGTTGATATAAGTGAGCATTCCATCACAGCCCGAGTAGTCCCCACTGATTAGCCAGACTGTCACAGTTCAGAGAAGAGACCCAGATACCTTCAGGGGCTCCTCAGGGATGCAATGAGAACTGAAAGCACATGATGAACTGCTGAGGAAAAAGTTTTAATTCTACATATTCTGGATAGAAAAAAAAAGATATGTGGAAAGGACAAAAGAAATTAAAAACATTGCCATCAACTTTTTGTCCAGAATATATCAGGGTTTTTTTTATGAACTGGACTATTTTGATTTTTAATTCTTAGAAATACTGTACAATGGAAAGTGTTCAAAAATTCAGATAAAAGTAAGGTCGTATTTAAAGTATTTCAATGAAATGCCTGATTTTAATTTTAAAAATAAATGTTTTAGGCTAACATTAACTGAAATAGGCTTAACTAATATATTTGGAATTTGAGTGAAAGTGGGAAGGAGACAATGAGACTATGCCTACACAGTCAAACCTTTCTTGATTTCTTTGAATAATTAATGTATTTTATATAAATTGAAATACATTTCCTGATAAGTTAAAAACAGAAAAAAAGCTAAATTATTCATAGTTGCTGTGTATGCCTAGTAACCTTCAGCTGTTCAGTAAATAAACACAGTATGAACTCGCTGCTTTTGCAATATATTGGTATATATAGCTTTATAGTTATGTATATAATAAAATAAATTATGAACATCACAAGATGATGCTTATTAATATATTTTATTATGACTCACATACATAATTCATTAAATAAGGGAGAGATTTCTGAGATGTGATTTTTAGAAACCTTATTAATTAAATTAAATTTATAGGCTGATAACAAAAAGAAATTAACACAGGGATTCTGAATGTTTTGGTGGGAAAGGGGACAAAGAACACAGAACCTCCAGATCTAGATTTTTGTAATTAATATAAATTGGAGCCAAATTTTACACGTGATTTTCTCTGAGAAATTCAAAGCACATTAGCAGCATTCATGGCATAAAAAAGAAAAGCTTAATAAATGTTTATTACACAGGCACAAGTGGGTAAAACTACAGACTGATTAATAATTAAGATGGTTTGCTAAATATGTCTTCTTAATTTAGTCAAGTGGGTTTCACTTTCAAAACATTTGCTATGAGAAAAGGAAGATTGAAGTTCAGCATAAGTGGGGCAGTAATTCTGCAAGCAGTGAATGGCTGCTTGCAAGCTGAATAGTGCCACGGATAACAGCTTCTGCAATTAGATCAGTGTGTGTCTGAAGTATCTGGAACCATGCATTGCTACAAAATTATTATTAAAATGTCTTTTGTTGAACTGTAGATTATATGAAATCAATGGGTATTTAGCTGTATGATAACCATTACCTGGAGAGTTTCTTTCCTTTAAAAGCATGGTGAGCGTCCACAGATCTGATTACCCATTTACCAGGTTGTTCGAGTGGACCGGATAGACATGGGAAAGAAGGGACCAAGAAAGTTAATGCAGACAGGCTCTGAAATCAAAAGAGATTTGGAGAAGGGTGAAAGAAAACAACAGTTCAGTTTCTTTCCAAATTAAGAGACAGCGGTCACTCAATAATTTTAGAAGGACATGGTTAAAGCAAGAACTTATTTTTCACACTGTGTAAGATGGATTGCCAAGAGGACAATGTAGAACCCAGGTGAACAATCTAGGAGAGGACAGATTCAGAATTGCTTGTAAAATACAACACTGAATATGAGAATCTGGAGAAAAAAGAGTGAGGGAAGGAAAACTCCAGCTAGACACATGACAGAATCTTTTCCTTGAGTCACCATCCCTTGAGGGTCATTGTAAGGGACCTACTCTTTTCATGGATAGACCAGAGCTGTAGACAAACACTGGTAACAGAAAATTCTGAGAACTAAATGAATGCCATGAATGCTACCACTTTGGATAAATCTGGGTGTTACTTGGCATCCTGTGAAGTGATGGGCCTCTGAGCACACGAAAAAATACTAGGATCTATGCAAGTAATTTAATTGCACATGGAAAATGTCTGGGATTACAAAATATCTCTGAAATTTTTCCTTTACTCTTGCAATTACAATGGATGTTGACTATTCAGGTTGTAAAAAAACCCAGTCTTTAGATGATCTAATCGTGCAAATGCTTTTAAAAATCTTTCTGTGTCTTAATAGATTAGTAGAAGCAACCACCACCATGTTTTGTGATAAATGCACTAAAGCAGAACTCCAAACTTACCACAGTGTCTGTCCTGTTGGTAGTCAGTGTGTGCCAGGCACTATCCCAGTGCTCAGAGTACATGTGTAATTTCAATTGATTATTCCTTGGCAACTGCACTGTGATGCTCATGTGGGGTGTTGCTGATGAGAACCATAACATATGTTTCATGGAAGAAGCAGGTTGTGTTCTGACACTTAACCAGAGAGATGCAAGTGAGCATGTTTTATACTACAATTATAGAAGATATGATTTTGGTTTATTTTAGTACTGGACCTTTAACCAAAAGAGTTAAATGTTAATGGTTTCATAGAATACATTCTGAAAAGCCATGCAGTTGATAATGCACCCTTTGGGCTTTCAGTGCTGCTTTTTTAACCAATTTTTAAAAATAGTATTTTTTGATTTCCTCTTTAACTTCCTCAGCATTTCCACATTTTCTAAGCTGTAAAATCAGAACAAGGTCTTTAGAGACATTCTTGGTATGAAAATGAAACAGAAAAGACATATTCAGAAAGTTGCTTGCTTACTTTTATCTCTTTCTTTTCTTATGTTTCTAGCAGAGGAAAGGAAAAGAGGTGGTCCCAGTTTATTGCAGTTGAGAAGGTCTCACTGGGTTCATTCTTTTCTTCTTTCTCTTTTTCAAATAAGACAATTTTTAAATTTATTTATTTTTCCCATAGAGGAATGAGAGCACAAGTGGAAAGAACAGCTAATACCTGAATAGTGAAGGAACAAAGGAGTTAGTGAGATATTCAGGATTTATGATTTATTCAGCCAGAACTTCCGAAAAGCTCAAATATTATTGGAGCATCAAATTTAAGGGTTTCAGGATCTCAGCTTTTTGGATGCTGAGTCTCTGTGAAAAATATGGTCTTCAGAGGCATACTGGAGGTATGCCTAAGCTATAAAAGTGCTAGTGAATGTATGGACTGTTACTTTGGTGCCCATGAAGAAGCTAAGCTGTCTTGACAGTCCTGTCCCTCGTGTACAAAGGCAGGCAGTGTGTCTGGTGGTGGTGTCAGGAACTATATGGGGAAGGGACAGTGGAAAAAAAAGTTCCATGAGGCTTGGAAAATGTATGTATTGCTACAGTCAAAACTTTGTTTGTATTATTAATTGGTGACTCCTTGTAAGGCTGAGGTTTTGTTTAAGATAAAATAGCCAAAGAATCTTTTCTACAGAAAACGAGCAGTCTGTTCTTCTTGATTAGCAATCAGGAAAAATAATATTAATATCCAGACACCCAGGGGCTGGTTTTGTTCAGCTCTTTGCAGGCAGGAAAAGACCTCGAAAATTGTATTATAATATTTTCAAAACAAGGGAAAACTGAACAAATAAGAGCCCTTGAGAAGACAAGAGTCTTTAGAAGCAGTGCAGAAACTGCTGACATTCATTCCAGCCTCCCAACTCTTCAGCGTGGTGCACTTTGTCCTGTGGTTTGTGAGTGGGACTCTTCTGTCACACCATTATGGCAGGAAGGACAAGGGAAAGATGCTTTTTGAGCATCTTCTATAATTTTAAATAGAATATACATATTAGAAACTGTAAGTGCCTCAGGAAAAACAGGTTCATAAACCAGATTTGTCCTGAAAAATTATTGTAATGCATCTTGGTGGCAGTGCTGAAGTTTCACAGTCAGCTATGGAAGAATGCCCAACACGGATCTTGCAAAGAACTCCCCTTACCACCCCCATTTACAACGCCTTAAAACAGTGCTTTCAGCTCTTTGCAGAAATGGCTGCAGCCTAAGGAATATATTCATCAGGAAGTTACATGATTCTCCTCTCAAACTGACAATCATTTTCTTAGAACATCTGTTTGGTTTTATTGTACTTATGACATTTTTGGCTGACATTTTCTTGGTTTTCTGTAATATAAATGTGAAAATTAGTTAGCATGTGAAAAACTAACTGTAACAATTCATATTGATTCAAAACATATAATATTTTTTTCCGGGGTTTTTATTATTTTCTATCAAGTGATTAGATCTCAAAGATTTTGTGTAACCACATATTTAATGCCTGCTATAGTTTCTAAGAAAACTATTGCAAAATTAAGATTGAGAAATTTAATTTATTTCTGCTTTGGATAAGTATTGTCACAGTAGAAGGTGTTGCCATAGTAGCTTAAGAGGTTAATATTTGAATGGAATAGTGGCATCTTTTATTACTATAATTTTTATAGGTGGAAAAGTTGGAAAGTCTTTCAGGTTAATAGAAATCTTCCTATGAGACTGAATGTACATATATTTTAATAAATTACTTAATGTAATGAAGAAGGCCAGTGTCTTTCCGGACACACCTGTCTACCAGTTTACTAAGGTGCCTTAGTTAATTTCCTTTACATGCTGTTTCTCGCCAAAGAAAACTGAGCTACTATGTAGATGTTATGGACTAATAAATGTTTAACAGGTAGAAAAAGAGGGTAGGAGTACATGATAATTTTTAAGTTGTAAGAAAGTTACCAATTTTGACATCTGAACTATGCTATTTGTCATATTTCTCATGAAATGAAAAGGAATGAAAATTGAATTGACGAGGGGTTTAAATATTACAATATTATTTGGGATAATCAAATCTGATCCTGACTCTGGAGAGTTGCAGAAGAGTCTAGCCAGAGTGACTGAGTGATTAAAGTGAGAGGTGAAATTAAATGACAGTAAATGCAAAAGAATTGAAGGAAGCAAAAAATTCACATATTCAGAGACTGTTTTCCAGGAAAATACTTTTTAATGACTGTAATCTCTGAAAATATCATGTCAGTATTCAACAATGATACAACATGTGCACCAGGTTGCTTTCAGGAAAGCAACAGTGAATTAATAGAAAACATACTTGTGTGTATTGCAATCCAGATCAGGAAATCCCAGAACCTTTAAGTGCTGGAAAGTAATAAAAAGTACTTCAAATTTCTGTCTAAATGAGGTTTGTTTTTTGTTTTTTGTTTTTCTGGGCATCCTCCACCCGCTACTGCAAGAGATAGCATTTTAGGCTAAAGAAATATTTGACTTGTCTCATTGCAGAATGAAATGCAGAAATTTTAAATTATTTAAAATTTATTATTTTAAAAATATATTATTGAAAAAAGAGTTGGACTAGATTCTTGCATGATAATGGACATGGACATGATAATGGTTCCTCTCAAGCTTTCAGAAGCAAGGTGATTTACATCAATTGAAAATTTCACTTATCCTCCACCTTTTTACTATGGAGACTACTTCCAGACATTTGCCAGCTATTGTACCTTTATATGCTCATTATGAATTCCAGTTTATTGATTTACTAAATTCACTCTATTTCCCCTGTGGTTATAGTTATTCTATTCTCAAATATGGAAAAACTGTTTTCTTTGTAAACTTTCCAGTAAAATCTTCTCAAATCTATCAGAGGAATATCTCAGACATAAATTGCTCTTCTTCACAGTCACAGAGAAGATAAAGTATTTAAGAAACTCCAAAAGACAGTTCTGACACTGCCAGTCCTACTTATAGTTAGCCTGCTTGAAAAAGACACACTGAAGTCAGGAGATTTTCTGAAGAATTAATTTGAGAGTTACTATTACTTATCATGTTTTTGGGGTTTTTTTTCCTCCCTAAATCATAAGATATATGTCTGACTAGTTTTTTTGGGGAGAAAGACTGTTTTTATAACTAAAGTGCAGGCGATTAAGCCAAACGACTGACTTCTGAGTTATGGGGTCTGAGTTGTGAAGGAGACCAGGATACAACTTTGGAAAGGCACAGATGTGTATTTATCATGCATACTGTATTTAACAGGTCACTCATAATTTGCTGAAGAATTGTGCTCTTCATGCTGTCACTTCCCTTCTGACAATAAAATTTGTCGAGATGTGCTGCCACGTTATACCTGCTGCTTTGATAAGTGTTAACCTTTACACAGATTTTCCAAAAGCATTTTGTGTGTTCTCAGGGGACCAAAATTTTTATGTAACTTAGTCCGTAGTTCTGACTCATGCAGTCTCATAGAAAGAAGTTTCTGGTGACCAAAGCAGTGACACTGATGAAGAACAAGGTTTTCCAGCTTCGATACAGCTCTATATAGATAGCAGTCAAGATCCTCCTTCAGCATATCCTGCTATTTTCCTCCTCTCCATGCTGTGTTAGGTCTTGCTTGTAATTATTGTTTCTACTCTGTTAGAGCGGCCCAGCTCCCTGGTGATAAAGCTGGGTAAGGCAATGTAGCCTATTGAGTGAAAGCTAGAAAGCCTAACTAGATCTTGTCATGTTTTCCATGCCTCAGTGTGGTCCCCTGCCTCCTTTCATCCTTTATGTCTTCAGGAGTTACAGCAGCTGCATGACTCCTGCTGCTGAATGGGGCATGATAATATTCTATCCCTTCATGAACTCACGCCACCATCACTTTAAAACCACTTGCAAATGTACATGAGATGAAAGTGCATTATATTTTCAGGAGTATTTTGCTGGATAAACTGATTCTTGGAGAGTTTAAATGAAACAGGTTCACCAACAGACAGGAAATGTCAAAGCTGGTGTTTTCAAACTTGAAAAATATGCTAAAGATTCAGATTACTGAAACATGGTCACCATATATGTGATGTTGCATGGTCAGTACATCCTTTCTAAAGAATTGAAAATACTGGTGAAGGACTCTTGCTTTACTTTTTTTCTGTTTTTTAACATGTCTTCTGTGCACCTCTTATCTGTTTGTCCCTGGACTTCAACGACAATAACACCAAGAACACTGTTTCTACAATGCTTATACATTAATGAAACCCAGGAATCCTGGAATTTTAATAAATAGTAATGCAGGTCAGTGACTTCGAGCAGAATCTAGCTTGGGGATTGGTGTGTGATGTAATTTTTACTTTGACTTTGAATAAACAGTGTAATGGCACACCATTGTTGCCATTGTCTTTTCCCAATCTGCATCAGGCAAACGCTACCACAAGATATTATTTCGCTCATTAAAGGGCAATTATTCAAATCAGAAAATCTGTCTCTTGTGCTTTTAGAATGCCTCAGAGTGGAAATTTCTGATGAGAATTGTACAGATGCTCAATGAGAGGAAAATCAGAAACATACTCCATATTTTTGGAACTAGGCCAAACTATTTATGTTCTTCTGAACTGGGACTGAGATTACTGGTGCTGTTGTACAAGTATTCACTCAGAGGGTGGTTTATATATAATATATGGCATAATTTCTAGGCTACTGCTGCCAACTGGGGAGTCTTCCAAAGAATTATATCTCAAATACTGAATTACATTTGAATGGGATGCATTTCCCTGTTATTTCCCAATACATCCATATTCCATCTTGCCTTTTTAATTAGTGAATATATTGACTGTATATGTGTTATTATAATTGCCTCTGTCAGTCTGCATGCTTTTAATTGTGGATAAATTATTTCCATAATCTCTCCCTAATTGTAGAAGCCTGTGTTTATTGCAATTACTACTGACTGCTGGAAAATGGTATGCCTAATCCTGAGTCTTAGCCTCTGTCATATATATATATGTATGGTTGTGATATTGTTTTTAGATACACACTGTTCTTTCCACCTTATCTCTGCCTCACATAGATTTTGATCTTTTTGTTAATGTCTGTTTTGACAGTAACAAGCTTCAAGATTCCTGAGTTTTTTACTATAAAAATACAAATTATCCCTCGATAAAATATCTTAATTGTCCACATCTCTAGACTGGCTTCTGATACAACATGATGTATGAAGGATATATCAGTAATGCTGCATTTGTCTCATCATCTAACATCATCAAGCACTAATATGTTTCATAGCAATTAATTTAATATTTATGGCCATAAAATAAAACACAAGAAATTTCACCTCAACATGAGGAACAATTTCTTTACATTTGGCATGGCACTGCACTGGAACAGGCTGCCCAGGGAGGTCATGGAGTCTCCCTCTCTGGAGACTTTCAAAACCCACCTGGATGTGTCCCTGTGTAAGCTGTTTCAGGTGATCCTGCTTTGGCAGGGGGGTTGGGTTGGATGATCTCTACAGGTCCCTTCCAGCCCCAACAGATCTGTGATTCTGTGAATTAAACTCACTCTATTTTCTGAAAGAAACTTAATAAAATTGACCACCCATTTTATAAACGACAGTGCTAGGAAGGTGGTGTTTATATTTATTTTGAAGATGGAAAAACTAAGGAAAACTTTTATTTGTCTAGATGTCATGAATTTCACAGTTGACAATGACAAACCAGTGCTCATCAGGGTTCTCTTACTGATCTGTACTTCCATGTATTACTACTACTTTTCAGGTACAGCCTGACTGTATTTTTGGAACTGTACATTTCTGAATATTTTGTTCTCTGCTCCACATTTACTTTGCCAGAATGGATCAAAAAAAGGCTTATTACTGTTTTCATACTGAGATTATATTGTTCAGATCTAGAAGCTGGCTGTGCATCTGGTTAAAATGTCAGCATTCTGATTATATTCCTGTTATTTCCCATTACTTTTGTAAACATCTTTCCTATGAGTTTTTCCACTGTAAAGGGTAAGTTCTCAGAAAGAATGAATAACACTCTTTTTTTTTTTTTTAAGTGCTTTAGCTCCTTTGTGCTACAAAACAAATCTAAGTATAACATAAAAGCTCCTTTTCCTCTTTTGTCACCATCATTCACAGCAGTTAATGTGGCAATTGGAAAAAGCTATTGCTTACATACAAATCCAAATTGTAACAGGCAAATGATGCAATCAGTACCTAACTTTTATTTCTCAATATAATGAGCTCTTTATTTTCTTGGTCTGGACAATTCAAGCACAGCTATTCTATGTTTCACAGTGGCTCATAATTTAGGACTTATAACCTTTTGTTAAAAGTTTTAGCTTCAAATGGATTATACTTACCCATGTAATTGTGGAATTAAGTATAAGTCGGTCAACATCTCAGTCCTGTTTCACCACCTGACCTTCTTGTGGCAAGTGAAAGAGTAACGATATCAAATGAATAACCTGTTGTTTTTTAGCACTTGAATAGATCTTTATTCCTTAAAAGCTGTAAAAGATGAAGAAACAAGCACAGTCAGAGGAACACCTTGTGAAAATATAAGACTTAGAAAAAATTGGTAAAGAAGGCAAAGATGAAGCTGTCAGGGCTTTATTCTGATCTTGAAAATTTTGTGCTTAGTGGATAAGCAATGCAAATAACAAATAAACAAAAAAAATTGGTTTTTTGTATATTTTTTTGATTTTTGGAAAAAACAAAACAAACCTCTTTATAATATTGTAAGAATATTTGCTTTGAAAATACTTTGTATTTTACTTTGTAAAATAATTTGCTTTGAAACGTTCACTGGCAATCACAAACCATCTTTACAGGTGAAATAAATATTTTATAATTTGAATCATTATATTAGTTTGATTTATATGTTAACATATTTAAATATATTAGAAAGCTATGGAAAGGAATATTTGAGGTATTACGTGACTTTTTACTGTTACTGAGGAATTTTGGTAATTAGAAATGTAAACAACTCCAAGATCTTGAATAAATATCTTTAATGAAGAATTGAAACACTAAACCATTTGAAAAAGCAGAATAGATAGGTTTTGACATTAAAAAAAAAAAAATTAATAAGAGTTTCCTTTTCCAGTAGCTATTCAATCATATTAAGAAATTGAGTTTTCTAAAAATTTTAATGGCCAGCTTTTTAGCAGTTCAGAATTTAATGTAATTTCTCTCAGTAATCTTTCTTAGCCTTCTGTAAATGTGTAAATCCACAAATTCCATAAAATAGATGTTGAAGTAGTCAGCCATATATAGTTAGAGGTAAGCAGAAATTCATACCAATACTAATTTGTTTTCTAATACTTTAGCTATTTCTGAACAAACCTCAATTTTTGTTTCTGGAAGCCCAGCATCTTCAGGGAGATATCACAGATTTACTGGGTGCTCTTGTTATTTGCATTTTGTGTGTATACTTGTGTGGAATTGGTAATATCATACAGAAAGGAGCAAAACATATAACTTCCTAAATTAGCTCTAAAAGGCTGATTTAGTCTCTGGTAATGGTGGGTTTTCTACAGTAACAGGCTTTTTGATATAAAAAAATGCCAGATTTAATAGAGTTTCTTCTTAAGGAAGAGCCATAATTCAGAAAATGAGGGAATTTCTGAATGATGTTTTATGTGAGATTTTAACTTTTTGAGTTGATCCTTCTCAGTTCTTTCCAGAAGAATTAATTGAGACTGTCAGTTATTTCCATTTTCTTCTCATTCTCCCTTTATGATCTGCAATATTTTATGCCTTGCTGGGACTTCTGCATTTGGTGGAAGGTTTCTTAACTAACCCAAATCCACTTTTTTTCCTTAATATAATGTCTTGACTTAGTCATTGAAATTAATTACAGAATGAGTAAAAACCCCAAAGCATTTCAATGCATTTTATAAAAAAATACCAAAGTTTTCAGATAGAAATCTGCAGTGTGCAATCCCAGTTTGAAGAAGGAATCCTCCAGAAGATATACAGATCCAAGTTCTACAGGAAACTAAATAAGGTAATTCGTGTAGGATGTGCAGCTAAAAAATGCACAAAAAAGGCACACTTTTACCCTGAAGGAAAACTACATACAGGCAGACTTTCAGGGTTCATCCACTGGTCTCTTTGAACTTGCAGTCACAATTTCATAGAATGTAGTTCCACTGATTTGTATTTTGCCCATGAGACTGTAGCTATGAATGAAAGGACACTCTGCTTCTCTTCAGTATCCTATTCAACCTTTAAAAATGTCTTTTTAATTTTTTGCAAAGTGATTGAGAGAAGGATTACAGAAGCTTTTGAAGACAAACATTCCCCTCAACTCCCAGGCCTATTTATGGATTTGAATGAACACTATGAATCCTTAGCTTCTCTTTGATGAGTTTTGATTTTTCTCTCTTGTTGCTTCATTCCACTTTACAAGTGTGGTGGCAAATGTGCAGCAGAGCTTCAGAGCACTAAATTTGCTAAAATTCCCTCTTGCAGGAGTTCCAGTTGAGGTTTTGGTGTAGGCTCAGTTTTGGCCTTAAAACCATATGTCTTCAATTGGAAGAAGAATTGAGCTTTTTTTTTCCTTTTTATTTCCACGTGCTGCAGTTGTTGTATCAGCAGACAAAAAGCATTCTTGTTGATGACGATGAATGGAAGACCAGAGCACAGAATTTTTCTGGGTTAAGGTCAGAGTGTTTTCCCCATCTTGGCAAATCTGTGCATGAGGAGCCACTTCAAGAACATTTTGTGATTGCTTAGAGGTAAAGAGAACTTGAATAGCTTTCTACAAGGGTCTCTCACAGAATTGTACCTTGGATGTCATCATCCCAAAGGGCAGGTGAACCTCACAATTAAAAATCACATAGTTCTGAAGTGTCTTTCTGGGGATCTTCTCTCAATTGACTGTTTTCACCTAGAGAGCTTCTCAACACCCAGATTCTAAGAGATTCTGGAGTCTCTTGAGATGCCTGTCATAACTTTGTAAAGCTTTTCCTTTTTTTTTTTCCACTTTTAATAGAAAGAAGGAAGATAGCTTTAGGCAAAGGGTAAATGACAAAGAATTGTCATCAGGACAGGACTACTTTGCTCTTACACCTTCTAACAGCAGGGATTTGCTATGCAGTCTTCCTATGTTTTCTCATCTACATAGAAAGGAAGCTCCTTACTCATAGCTCATTTTCTGACTTGCTCTCCAACCTCATGCTTTGAGTAATCACCAGAACTTTTTATAAGTCTACAATCACTTGTAGAAGTCATATCTTCAAATTATGAATATTCTGCTTTACAACCAGCTGTCTTTGCATATGATTGTTAGTATCTATTTTCTTCTCAAAATATTGTATACTTTTACAAATTAAAGTAAATCCTTACATTTTCTGCATTTCTTTTTTTTTAATCTGGCTGCAAGTTTAACTGAGGAAGGAAAAGCTGAAAGAGGAAAATTGAAATGCCCATGATCCCTATGCCTCAAACAATTTTCTTCTTGAAAAAGAAAAGAGCAAAAGAGTTCTTGAGGGCTCATCTTTTGTTTAAATTCACTGGGAAAATGGAAATTGAAAAAAAAAATAATTTTGCATTCTGATTGGGTTGCATACAGTACACAACACATGAGTTTTCTCACGTATACATGTACAAAAGGGCTAAAACCTTCTTTAATTTTAGTACTCTGATCCAGCCCAAACCATTGCTACATTATAGGCTGACCTTATCTGACTAATAAACATAGTTTCCTTCATTTACAGTCCAAGCTGGTTAATCAATTCTTGGTTTATCTATGTTCTTTGTACATTAAGAATTTAAACTTCAACCTATTCTATGGGCTGTATTAACCCAAGGATTTGTTAATCTCAATAAAAATGTTTACAGACAAACCTGTATTAATCAGGTCAGAATGAATACAGTTTGGTGGTGCCCTCTTTCTTACTGGGATGAATTTAAGTATCTGTTCTCCCTCACTGCCCTTTCTCTGTGGTAGCTGATCAGACCAGAGCTGTAGCAAATGTTTCTCCCTGTGTCAGACATCTGTCACAGCACAATCAATACATTTCATGGTGTGTTTAGCTCAGACAATGTTCAGTTATCAGAGTGAAAAGGAGAAAGTATTCATGAATCTGAAATGCTTTCTCTGTCTAGAAGACTGGTGATGACCAAAACCTTTTGCCTCACACAGTTCCCTTCACTGTGTCCCCTGTGTCTTTCTGGTTTAGTCTTTCTGTGTTTGTTTTCTTGTTGATTTCCCTGCTGAATAGATATTTGTCTTCTCAGTGTTTTTTTAGAAAAAATTAAATCTGAGACCTTTTTTTGGTGTGTTTCTCTTCACTGAAGTCAGCACTGTAACGTAATAGTGGTGCTTAAGATGTATGTAAACAAGCATGATTGTATCCGTGATCAGCTGTACAGCGGGAAAAAAACTCTAAAGAAGGCCATAACTGGGTGCAGCTTAGTAAGAAAACAAATGTGTGGTGAGTTTTCATAAATTCTCTCTCTTGGAGGCACAGTAATGGTAGACAAGATTCACAGGGTCAGTCCCTCGGATCTGTGCTAGTAAGTTTAATAAGAACAGTAAAGTGGTTACCATTTGAAGCAGTGGGGTGGTCACCAGCACCGTGCTGGTGCTGCAATTGAAAAAGAGACCAACACTAATCTTGTAAAGCAAATGGGGGATTGATTGCTCCTTCTCAGAGCAATGGTTTAGCAGATAACCAAGTCCTTGTGAGAACTATATCTTTATGCTTATAAATTCTAGAATACTTCAAATGTGCGAGTGGACTTAAAATGTACTACTTTGACTAAATGGAAAGGTGCCAAGTTTGCAACTTTTTAAATATTTAGTTCGCAACTTTTTTAATATTTAGTTCCTGTTTTCCTTTTTGGCTTTCAACTGTGTGACAAAGCACCCCACAGTTCCAATATGTAAATCCGATCTTCAGGTATTTTGTGCCCTATTTGGTATGTAATACATTCTGAGGAGCATGCAAGGGATGATGGCATATATATTTGTCCTCTCTAGCCCGATGAGTGTATGCATTCCCCATAACTGTCACACAGGGTAGGTTGCTCTCTGCTATTTTGAGGATGTAAACTGTAGAAATAGTTTCTTTGCTGCCATAAAAAGGCTACAAAATGAAAAGAAAAAAATGGAAGCCTGGAAGAAATTATTTTTAGAGAACAATGTTACACACTGTATTCTCGAAAAGCCTTTCTCACAGAGGAGAAAAAAAAGAGTGTTGAGAGATAAAACCACAACACAGAAGAGTATCTGAAATGAAATTTAGAAATGAGAACATTGACCTCGAATATTGGGCTTTAAATTAGTCACCATGGAAGTCAGAATCAGTATATAAGGAGAATTTAAATTCATGTTAGCAGAGCAAATCTTCTGTGACAGTAGACATAAAAGTTCTGCTTGTGTTTTCTGTAGATCTTTTTTTTTTTACTGTGAACTCATGACAGAAACAGCCATTCAATAAAGAATTCAATCTTACATTTTAACAGTTTAAATTGACAAAAGATAAATGAAACCAATTTACTACGTATTGGATTCATTCAGCTTAGTTACAACCAGTGGTGAGAGTCTTCAACTGGGCTTGAACTACTGTTTCATTACATAGCAAAACAGGGATCTAAGAGACCTTGGTCATACTCTTTACTCCCAGCTATTGCTGTCATTCACAGTTATACTTTTAAAAAATAAACTATCAAAATATTTTATATTATTTTGCTTACCTTTTCTTTACCTAGAGGGGTATTCCTGTTCCTTACCATGCTTATGACTAGAACACTTTTAAGATTCAGCTGGAATGCATTCAGGTTCACTTCATCACAATGTGTTCTAATCCTTCTCTTAATGACTTCCCTTGCTTTTTCTTTCTTAGTGTTGCAGAAAGCCACTGCCTTCCTGTCAGACCCTGTTTAGCTAGGCCACAATTATTCAAATTCCAACCATATTTTCCTCCCCTGCCTGTTTTTCTGGCAGGTTTAGGAGGTTCAACATTACAACATTTTGCAGGCATCAGTGACACAGATGTGTGACCAGTGATGCATTCATCCTGCTTTGTGTGTCTGACTGGAAAGCATAAGGAGATGTTGGGCTTCAACAC
This sequence comes from Oreocharis arfaki, assembly GCA_013398015.1. Lineage (NCBI taxonomy): Eukaryota > Metazoa > Chordata > Aves > Passeriformes > Paramythiidae > Oreocharis > Oreocharis arfaki. Next base: position 34,322 of record VZRR01006994.1, read on the forward strand.
ACTGCACTACCCATGGCAAAGAAAGCATACAACAGAGGGTCTTGCAGGCTGGATGGCCCCTGTGACTTGGAGGATCCCAAGTCCTGGGCTGTGAAAACCACTGTGGAGCTCACCTGGAACAGGTGAGCTCAATCTTCTATGTCTTGAGTGTCTTGTTGCTCTTTTGATATTGTATTTTTACTTGAAATTCAGCTGAACATCTTGCAAAAGCAGTGAGAGTTGCATACAAACTGTATTATCATCTTAGTGTGAACTTATTGCATTGATTTTAGCTATTAATAGTACATATGAAATAGTGCCCCTTGAGGAACATCAAAAACAATACAATAGCTCAGAATGTTTTAAAGAGCAACTCAGTATTTGTTTAAATGCTTAGTTTATGGTGAATAGTTCAATCTAATGCAAAAATCACTTTTTTTTTCAGGGATTAAATTACATTCATTTTGTCTGCAAAGATCAATTACTCCACTTTTATTCATAATTCCATACGAAATCTGAGTACCTTTATTGCATGCACTCCTAAAAGACTAGTGAATATATAGTTTTAATATAAGAAAGTTTGAAGCACATGCATTTGCTCATAAGTCTGGACATCACAGTGGAAGGATGAAAAGGCACAAAAGAATCCACACAGTTTTCTGCGCAACAAACTGTACAGAGAATAAAGTGTACCTTGAAATATTGTTCTAAGTAACTTGTCACTGTCCTTTAACGTAAGTAAAAAAGAGCATCACTAAAAAATAACTATGTCATTTCTAAAATGACATTTTTTCTGTCTGACACTTTGACATGCTGGTGCAGTAATTCTTCCTTTACCCTTTAAGTGCCCTTAGCTTAATTTAACCTTGAAAGTAGTATTGGCATAGCAACTCTTTTAAAGAAAGCATCAAAGTTTCCAGTCTGTCTGCAGTTTAAAGGTTAATTATGCACACTGCCAATTTCTGCGAGCAGCCAGGCTTTGTACACTCTTCTGGTGTAAAGCTGAAAAGTACTGTTGAAAGAGGATTCACATTTTAAAATAAAACTTGTGAAGTCCCCCTTTTCCATACAAACAGCCTGCACTGTCAGTTTAGCTAACCTTTGTTTGCCTGTCACTGTGTTCCCATGATTAAATGTGAAGATTATAATCATTAACCGTGCTGGGGGTTCACTGTGGGTGGAATTTTGATGGGTGGATGACATTTTGTTTATACGACGAAGTCAAAATCAGACTTCATCTCTTCCAGCTCAACACCCGGAGGTCTCTAGGTTAGCTACCACAGCCTAGATGCAGTCATGTCACCTGACTTTAATATTAAATACTGCATCCATGGCAGATTGGAAGGTATTTTACTATACTCTTTAATCTTTGTCTTTCCTTTTAACTGGAATAATCTAATGGACACAGATGAACTTGATTTGACCTAGAGATGAACCGGTATTAAAAAAAAAAAAAAGAATAACAATAATAATAAGGGGGAGACAGAGAGATAGAGAGGCAAAGAATAAGCTCTTGTTTAATGTACAGAAAACCAGAATTTTTATAGGTCTTCCATCTTTTTTTTTCCTTTTTTCTTTTTTTTCTCCCAGAAAGTTAGCAAATGTTTTAAATTTTAATTTTCCTTTTGAGATCAGTCATACTTTTTTCTTTAATAATCCTATTGATGGCATAAGAAAGTAATGAGGTTTGAAAGCTGTATTAGCATAAGAGCTCTTCAAAACATAAATCTGAAAATAGCATTTCTGAAAATGCAATTGTAATTTCTATTACAATTGCACTTCATTAATGTTAGTTTACTTTCAAAGATGTAGAGTATTCCTAATATTTGAATTAACATCACACAGAAGGAAGACTGAAATAATTTCTGCATAGTAGTAGGAGAAAAGAAAAACATACTAATGACTTGTTTGATTTACTTGTTTATTATATGATGTGCCATCAATTGTAAAGCAACAACACATATTATGTTCACTTTTAAGTATTTTTATTTTATTTATGATGCTGTTTTGTTAGCCAGCAGAGATTTCGCAGAAAATCATTAAAATTTAACTGCATGCAGGTGATCAGCAAACTCTCCTAAACTTTATGAGATCCACTAGCTTAGTCAATTAACATCACAGAAAAAAAATTACACAAAAGAAAAGGAAAAAAAAAGGTTGTTTATTGGGCAGTTCCTTGAGTTTCTTGTTAGCTTGCATTATCTTTTTCTCATTTCCAGTAGGCTTCACTATCAGATAAACACATTTCTGAATTATATTGCACCTAGGTCTCAGTAGCTTTCACATGTGTGCTCCGATCTCAGTTTTCTTAGCTTCGGTGTGAAAATATTAAAGTGAATAGAATTTGGAAGGAAATTCTGGCAGATATCACAGGTTTAGCTTGAATGGCCAGTGACTTTTTCTGCCTCCAACAAGTGAATCTTAACGGGCTAAAGGGCTTGTTGATCAGCACTTGAACCTCTGATGAACTCTGGTCTTGCCTTTAGCCATGCAGACTCTCCTTCTTGTCACCTTTAAACTCATGTACTTGGTCAGAAGGCGGCTGTGCAGAAATAGCTTCAAAGATTCTTTGCTGCTGTTTTCCAAGAAATTTAGGCAGTCTAGTTATAGACTATATAACATTTCATAATCTGTGTTGGTCAAGTGTGTTAGAGAAGTGAATAGTCTCAGGAAGCCAAAACCACAATTTTCCGCTTGTCTTTTTGCTTTTTTTTTTAGCTTGATGTGAAATCTTTCATTCTAAATGCCTTCAGACATCTAGTTCTTTTCATGGTTTCTCACATTTGAAACACTGTCTGTGTTGGTCAAGTCACTACCCCTACCTTGCTCAAATACATTTTGAAAATGCACTTCTATCTTAACTTATTAATAAAATTATTCAATGCAGAGAAATCACATCTTTCACAGACTTTTTAGGCTTTTGGGGGGGCATCTTATGCTCCCCCAAAATAGGATAGAATATCCTCTATTTGCCATCAAATTGGTGTGGAAGGATTAATACCTTTGTGCAGTATCATATCAAATCTGAAGGTGTAGTTGTGCTAACTCAGTGCAGAGAAGTGGATATCTTAAAAGGATCAGAGTACCTTCCTCTATGTGTGTGCTGTGCACATGGGTATGCATTGATTCTAATATAGAAGACATGAGCAGCAAATGCATATGAAGTTTGGTTACCTAAAATCCCATGCTGTCCACAGCATAGCAAGATATCCCATTTTCTTATAAGCACATATAATTTAGGAAGAATATTGTTGAAAACAGCCAATAATGGAAAACTCGTCTGAAGATTTCATTATGACTATTAAATATTTTTATGAGGATGCACTACATTAAATCTGTGTGTTTTTGTAGAGCACTTCTAATATAAATGTCATCCAAAGTAAAAATAGAAGAAACCTGGTCAACATTTTCCATTCAATTAAAGGTAATGTTGTAATTATTTCTTCCATTAATTGGACATGATTCAAAATATAGTGATTTCTAATGTGTATAATGGTTGTAAAATGTTGACAGTTGGAGAATATCTCATTGACATAAAAAAGATTAAGGTAACAGTTTGGAGGCTGTTAAGCTATTAATGATAATAAGAAATGTGTAACTAGCAAAGGTGGTATCCCATTTAGCTGTCTTCACAATGGGTTTCCATAAAGCAGATTGAAGGTAAAGAGGTTGCACTGAATTTGACTGCTTGAATTTAGTAGCAAGGATAGATACAGCTCAGTTGGTACTTAATTATTTAAAAGCTTCATATAAATAATTACCATTGAAATTGAAAACATGTGCACATGGGACCAGAATATAAATATATTTAACATATCAGAACATAGTTTTAAGCCAGCAGTTCAGGGATAAGCTCTTTACCTTTTTCCCTTCCCCCCCATCCCTTCTCCCTGAAGTCTTTTTAATGCATTGATGCTGAAATAAAATAAAAATTGCAGTATGGAGTGCATTCCACCACAGTATTTGGAGCCTGGTCCTGCTTCAGTTAAAGTCAGTGAAAAACATTCTACCGATCTCCCTTAACTAATATTAGATACAAAATCTTAAAGGAATTCCAGAAGTCCTCTGTACTTCCAGATTGCTGAAAGACCAGATTATTAGTCAACATTGTGAATCCATGTATCTTTGTGACCTTCCTTTTCTGTTTATTTTGAAATCCAGTAACTATTTTGACTCTTTGATCACCTGCACTGTTAGAGCATAATGAAACCACTACACAGTACTGCAACATGTAATGCTGCAGCCAAAACGTATGCAACTAATTATCCTGTCACTTGCACATGCATTGAAGTTATAGGAGCTGCAACTGCAGCTTATAGCTAATCTGTTTTATGGCTTTAAAGGGGTGCTTAATACAATGGACCCATTGAATAAAGTAAATTAAAATATTACAGAATAACATTTTTCACAGTAATATGACTTTTTTGCACTTGCTTGTCATAATAAATACTTGACCACATGGTAAGAGTTTATTTGGACCTTTACTTAAACCTTGTTATAAGAGGTATACACAAAGCCTAGTCTTACTAGGTGAGCCAAAGAAGTCCAGAATAAAATTGATTTTCAGCAAATTAAATCTGGTGTTTCTACCCAGCTCAGGGTTCATAACGTAAAAATTGTTCAATCTGTTGCAGAAGAGAAAGCAAAATGTCATCATTCAAATATATGGCTAAAGCCTTTCTCCTACACACAGACTTTAGTGAAAACTCTAAATTGAATATATGAAAACTGGAGTTCTAGACTCACTATGGAACATTTAAAAATTATTAACTTGTAAAAACTTACATAATTCATCTGTTGCCCACAATATTTATGAAGAGAGAACACTATTGCGTTTTGACATCAGTGTGTATTTTTTTAAGAATAATTTCTTGAAATAAAAAAGAAAAAAAATTTCCTCCACTGCAAGTCAAGAGGTGAAATGAGTATTTTCCTTGTGGAGATATTCTTTGACTGGTCTCTTGCTTCTGGGGAGAGGCAATTTACTTATTTACTGGCAAAATCTACTACACTTGAAACTATATTAGAGTGACGAGACTAGTTTTCTTTGCTTGATGAGAAGCTTTGAAGAAATTGGCTTCACTCTGGCTTTCAGTAATGCAGAATTTTCATGCTGCCAACAGAAGATTCCTGCCAAGCTGAGAAGCAGTTGTTTGAGCTGGTAAGGTAGCCCTCATAGAACACAGACACACCAAATGAATTACAAGACAAAATGTAAAGAGAGAGTAGAAAAGCTTGCAGATGAAATAGAACAATATAATGCAGTCAAGATAAAAGAAACATAAGCTAAGGGAAAAAAGGTTAAATAAATTAAATAGAAATAAACCCAGAAGTTTCTGTCAATTTCTGTATAATTTCATTTGCATTTATTGAATAGCTGAACTTCATTGTATTGATCTTTCTTTCTCTTGTGGAAGTGCTTATATCTCCATACTTCATGCTGTTTCCATTTTCCGATAAAAATAAAGCTTGCTTTATTCCATATTAAAAACCAAAGAAAAAAAACTTCCCCAAGGGACAGTGTGTAGGTATCTACTTCACTCAACACCATTAAGCTGTGGGGACTGCCACAGCGTGCATCAAACCTGCATGCACTCTGGTTTTGAGCTCCTCTCACCTTCCCTGCCTCCATTGCTCTGGAGTCAGCACCTTCCATCAAGCAACTGGGAGGCACTTGAACAGTGCAGAGAGTTTTGACCCATCTGTATGAACTGTTAACTCTACACGTGCCCCAGTCTTATATTCTGTATGGGACTGAAAGCCTATCAGTCTCTTCTAGAAATACAAGACTTTTCTTTCCCTGTTTCATTATTTTGCACCATTTTAGGATAATTTATTCATACTTTTGAGGAACGTCTAAGTATAGGTGAACGGCCTGTGCAAATATTATTAGAAATGAACCCTACATAAGTAGGCAATGACTAGAAATAAATTCCTGGTTTGCATATAGGAAACCTTTGGCCTGCTCAAAGCTTCTTTTGAAACCTGAAGAGCTGACAAAACCGTGTACATCATAAATCATTTTTCAGTACTCAAAATCTGAACCCATTTAAGTATAGGTTCTTTTTATGCCAGATATTCATTGACAAGGAAATGATGGAAGGAACTGAAATGTCTAAATGCCTATGGCTAGCTAAGTGAAAACATTGCCATAATGCATTGGGGTGACTATGGAAGTCAATTAACCTGATTGTGTAAATGTGTATGGAAACAAAGAATGACATACTTTTTAAAGCATTAAACTTTATTGTACGTCTATGGTTATATCTGCACTATAACAATAGTGAATGCAATAGATCACAGATACATTCAAGCTAGGTTTAAGCTAGTTAACTCAAGTACCAATATCAATTAGTCACGGCAGTGAAAGGCAATATATTTTGTATCTTGGATGAGTCTTGCAGTGACTCAGTGCCTGCAGCATTGGCATGCGGTTCTCTCATTTCAGAGACTGAGCAGTCCTGGGTATCTTATCCAAAATCTTTTCCTAGAAGGATTAAGAGGTTTTCAGATGAAATGCGCTGGGAGTGATGAAGACTAAGCAAATAACCAACAAATGAGGTTTCTATGGTGTACGGAGACATAGAAGGTGGGATATGTTTCACATACTAATAAAAATTCTACATTTGAAAAATTGCTATTACTCATTTTCACAGCCCAACCGGAGCAATATAGAAAGAGTAGCCAACAGGTTCAAACACAGGAAATAAATCGAACTCATTGCCAAGTTCGATCAACACTAATAACTTAGAAGACTGAAAATTAAGTAGAAAGCTTAAGTGTATCTTGTTTCTCCAGAACAAAAAAAGCTGTTCAGTAACACGAGGTCTTGGAACTCAGTACATCTGACCATTGACTCAGGTTAGTAGATGTTGCTAGCCATTGACCTTAATTAGCCAACACTTTCTCATCAATGAAATTAGAAGTGATTATACATGTCATTGTAATGTTTTTATAATGAAATCTGTCTTTGAGAATATTGATGGAGAAATGTGTGATCCTCTTCCTTTAACGCATTCATCACTACACTTCTTATTAAATAGACCTATAAATTATATTCCACTGTGGGGTCAGTTAAAAACAGTAAATAGATTTAAAAAAAGGATTATTAAAGCTAAGGGAAAAAAGAAATATGTGTGGCTTGAGAGAGAAGGAAAGGCTCAGGGAGGCCAATAGGACCCTGAAACAATGGAATCATCAGCACTGCTTTACACAACAGTCTAATTCAATGTGTCAGGCCATAATCAGCTCCGTTTCACAGTGCTTTGCTCCATAAAAGCAGATTTGTTTAACTACAGCCTCTATTTCAGCTTGACTGAGAATGAAGAATAACCAATGAAGCCAGGCATATCTCACGGGTTATGTTATGGGCATATAGTGAATCCATCATTTGCTGAAGAGGCAGAGAAAAAGTGACAGGCTCATTCATGCCTTAGAGTCATTTTTAGGCCTATTGAAAATTTTAATCTGTGCACTTTGGATGAACTTCCCCACTTCTTAATTTAGTACATGCAGCCATGTGATAAAGTCTGTCTGCCTCAGATAGGGCAGACTTACTTCTCTAGGACATCAGCTCCTCCAAGCAGTTTTCTTCTACGGATTCAGCCTGGCTGCCTTGAACTTTACACAGACACATAAGCCCCATTTACAGGAGGACTCCAGAGTTAATTAAATGCTGAAATCACATATGCCCAAGGGCTAACATAACACCATTCCAGCAATATTTTTAATTTAGCATTAAAGATAGAGTACCTTTTAAAATATATTTTCTTTTAAAAATACACCTCTATACCTAACAGCATGGTTCGTCTCTCCCCTGTCTCTGTGTAATATAAAAGGTGTTTAAAAAAAAAAGAAAAGGAAAATAAAATTTAAAAATCTACTATTTAAAAATATGTTGCAAATCAGCAAATTCAAGGAAATTGCTTATTTAGAAAGTGTGTGCAGCTGTCAAAGAAATGAAATTGTTATTAAAAATGGTGGCAGGCCAGATAAATGAGGTAAAAGCAGCAGCTCAGATAAATGAGCATAGGCTCATTTCTGCTAAAAGATTTCATGTTTGCCTCTCAGTGGCATAGATTGTGCTGCACTGTGCATTTGCTGTGCATGACAGATATGTTTGAAACACTGGAAGTACTGAGGCACAATGTGTATAAACGCTTGACCTAAACTTGACAGTCCCGATTAATAATATCAAGTTTGGAAAATGGCAGCATTTACAGCACTCACGCACACCCTGACATTAGATTTTACCCTTTGCAAAAAACATAAAATGACATGTGAGTTAATTTCTTAATGCCCAAAGCGAATGAAGAACAATTCTTCTAAAATAGATTTGTTTTAAAAACATTTTCACATGAAACAGAGTAAATGAAGTGTCTTAAATTCATTTCATTGACATCCCTGGGCTACAATATATTCAAGATGGCTGCACTTCAGTGAAATATGCAGTTTGATGGCTCATGGGTTAGTTGTGAACCTTGGGAAAGAGTAATCACTCTGATGTTAAAATTCAAGAATAAACAAAAATATTTACATTTTGCAGGTCATAGAACCTTGAAGATTGTGGGTGGCTTTGTTTTCCTTTGTGATTTTGTGGCCAGGTTTCAAGTGAAGAGTTTGCCAAGTGTTAGGTCTACACCACTTCACTTTCTTCCCACTTCTGCCTAAACTCCCAACTCCAGACATTTGAATCGAAGATTAAGAGGCAAAGAGACAACTTACTCAATCTCAGGGCTATGTATGGAGAGAAATGATAATCAGCCTTGTTCCCTTCAAACTTCAGATTTAAATGTAGAACAAAGCAATTTGAACATACTCTAAGCCAGCATTTGCCTGATTAAACGGTAAAAAGTTCAAGGAGTAAGGAAGACCAGAAACACCAGTGAATGAAATTACTATAGTGAAACAAAACATTACAAAATTAGGGCAAAGCCTTTCCTGTCTCACAAATCTCGTTTATCAGAGGCTTTTTAAAAAGCTCTTGAGCAGTGGATAAACTTTGGCATTAATTTTTAAGAGTATTTCAGCTATTATTTGTTGTTTAAAAAAAAATGTAATGGGTATAATTGGGATATTAAGAGCACTGTCAACCAGCAAAATATATGCAGTGTATTAATGACAGAATGAGACTTGTTTCTTTTGCACTCATCACTTACGTGCATTTTTATATTATAAATTTAAATCTTATTTGGGGCCTTCAGAAATTTAACACATTTAAAATTATTCATTTTACAAACAATTTTATAAGATTCCTAGCAGAATTAATAAAATGCACTTGTTCTTGTGCCCTGTCAATATTCTAAATTTTCATAAAGAAACTCGTAAGAAAAAGTCAACAAAGTAGCATATGTAGTAATATGAAGAAATGCATACTCTTACAAGTATATTAAGTCAGATGAAAATGTTACAGCTGAATCTCCTCTGCTTAGGCAAATGAGATCATTTTGGAGACTTTCAAAAACTGATAGAAGTGACATTAACTCTGCATTCTAAAAATGTTACCTAAAACATGTATGTTGTCTGTTTGAGCTATCTGTATTTTTCTCATATTCTGCATCACATTATCAGTTAAGAGAATAGAACACATCTTGAATAATGCTTGAAATGGCAACATCCTTCTATTTACTATGATATAGATACAATACCTCACAGGATTCAAAAATCTTTATGTTAGGAACCAAGGTCTTGTTTCTGTACACACAGGCTGAACAAGGGAATGCAGGAAACATGTAGAAAAGCTTAAACAAAATTACCAAAGTGGTTTGGTAAGTTTCCGAAATATCAACATCACACATCAGCATAAAATACTATGCACATAACCATAAAGAAACACTCGTCTTTCATTGCAATTTAATCCGACAACATTCTTTATTAAGAACAGAATTTAAAAAAATGGATATTCAACTGTATTAAAATTTCTGAAGTCTCATATTTGTACACAGATGGTAGCTTGCAATAGGAAAACTTGGATTAGACAGTTTTTTCTATGCCAGGTCTGTGCCATGACCACCACTCTTCAGATGAGAAGTAACTTTCAAGTATGGCTCTCTGAAATTGTTCTCAAAACTCTGTTAGCTTGACATGTCCGGGCTGTGAATGCGTGTATCTCCAAGAGATTTCAAAGCGGAGAATGATTTGTCAGGTTGAATTCTTGCCCTCATAGCTTCCTGTTTGAGTTGTATTGAGCTCAGAATAGCTATGTGTAACATAGACTAAAATAAGAAAAATAAACTTAAAATGGCCAATATCTGTTAGTATTGCGCATTGCATGTTAATAGTTCTGTTTTCATTACTTATATTTTAAATATCATTCTGAAAACAGGAAATTAACCTAAAAATTATGATTAGGTGAACACTGAATATTGATATTTTGAAAATAGAGCTGTTCTTTTATTTTTGTTCAAAAATATCATAATCATAATCTTTTATGCTATATCTTATAATGCATTGAATTTATATTTTCCTGTCATAGATCTTTCTAATATTAAGATAATATTCAGTAATTTTTTTCTATTTGTGTAGCTACTACCAGAAAGAACAATTTTTATGGTCTTCATGAATTTTACAGTCTGACAGACTTTTAGTATATTTCAATGAATCAGAATAATTTTGGTTTTCAGATTTACAAAATTACTCAGAGATTTATATGATATGATTATATTACTTGTCCATTTTTTATATACTTATCTGGTTTTGTGATCAAACTGAGGCTTTAGTTTTAACAAGAAGTGGATTACTGAGAGGATCTCTAATACTTATGCATATAGAGATGAAATAGGGATTTCAGCTGTGAATCTCTCAGATCAGACCAATGTAAATAATGGTCTTTTGACTTTTTTGATTCTTGCACTATGATACACATAGAAACAGTTATTAAAATTACTGATATCCTCAGACATAATTTTCCAGTTCAGTTTGAATTCATTCAGGTCAGTTTTGAGTCTGAACTAAATTTCAGAAACACGGATAGGCTATAAATTCAACTGTTATTAAAATAAATACCTTCCAGCATCACCTGATCAAGCTTCCTTGCTTGTTACAAAATCAAATTAATCTTACAAATTTCAGTGAATGATGTTTGTGATACAGAATGTGAAAATTCAATTACATATTTATGGTTTCCACCTATAATCTTTTAAATTCAGAATTTTGGTAGATTTCTGTGAAAGAAAGCAATTTGTTTTTCCTTTCAAGCTCAGGAAAAATTTGTGCTTTCTGAAAACAAATTAAAAATCAAATTTGGTTTAAATTGAAGCTATTAGTGCATATACATTGAACACAAGACACACTCCCACTTCTTGGAACAAGATAAAGGAAATCAGTGGTCAGCAAAGCCACATGCAGCTTTTACCCAGAAGGCAAACATTTAGCACTTTCATCCGTTTCCTTTTATCTGCCTCTGTCTGTCGGTACCACTCAGCTCAGCCTTCGATCTGATGAGAGGGCACTGGTGTCATGACAGAGAATGTGAGCTAATGAAAGTGTAAAGCTTTGGTTCAACAGAGTAGAAAATTCCCATCTAGTCAGCAGAAACCGTAATCTGATATGATTGAGTTTTTAGGTGTTGCTATTAAGTCCTTAGAGGTCCAGAGGTAAAACTTGTGATCCTCTAAACATTAAATATTTGATTTTTTTTCTTTAATTACTGTTGTGGTCTTGTTTTGGCAGTTTGGAATTTTTGGGGGATATTTTTGTAAGTTTGTTTTGCTTTTTAAATTTATGAAGGCTTTCAACACAAAAATCCAGCATGTTAATTATATTATGAAGCGTAGCTCATTAAATTACAAATACTTTAATTAATTATGCCACAGAAGTGCAACAAATCTCAGTCCAGACTGAGAAATAAACAAAACCAGAACCAGAATTCCTGAGAGTTTAATATAAGGTTCAAGTCCATATATGAAATTTGTAACAAAGTTTTATCAATACAGTACACACTTGTGGAATATAAAACCTGGGCACACATCAAATTTGGATTTTCGTTAGTCTTGTATTAGCTTACCTCACTCACAACCTACTATCCTACCTGATCACCTCATTAAATATTTCTGAGGACAATTTGGTGATATAACTACTTGCTATTGAGTTCCATAACATCTGTGTAAAAATGTAGAAAATCTAAAGGAATTGAAGAGGCTGGACCACAAGAAATAATGGATTTGCAGCTTGTTGCCGTATTATTAATCATGGATTTTTCCTAAAATAGTTTATTCTGTGAACATGGGAGGAATTAATACGACTTGACTTAGCCCTATAAAATTTAGAATTTAAATTAATTATTCAAAGCTGCTTATTTAGACACTTGCAGAGATATTTCATTCCTTCACCTTAGGCACTGTAAGTTGTTCACAAGAAAAGGCTTTCTCTCTATTGACTACTTGAAGGAAGCCAAAGCTGCCGATTTTCACCAATGCCCAGTTTATGTTAAAGATCAATCCAATCAATCAAACGTCTCTGTTTCTTCAAGGATTGTTCTGAATGCTCATTTTCCCTAGTCTGGTGTTTTGCTGCCAGCTTGGAACTCAACTTATTTTGAACACCCTGAAGAAAGGCGAGAAGTCTCCAGTGTGTAGACACCGATATGGAGAGTGATACCTGATATACATCAACCTGAAAAAGACTCAGCAAGGCTGGAGCAAAGCTGGCATTAAAAGCACCTTCAGAGAGAGAAAAAAAAAATCTTAAAGGCTGCAAAAAATAAAAATACAAATTATAGAAAATTTAATATCAGTAACTCGTAGTTTTCTATTTTACCAATAAAAAGGGAACGCTTAGGATAAATTATTCTCTTGGGATGTCTGCCATTCCATGCATCATTGCACAGGAAATGTGGGATTTTGAAAGACATTGATATTCTTGGCTAACTTGCTGCAAATGCTAGTTCTGTGTGAACCTTTGACTGTCAGAATCCATTTTGTAGTTAGGAGGTACTTGGTGGTCTTTCAGTGCACAAGATCTCTTCTGAAGATCTGCCTTGCACTGGTATTTTTCAGATGTCTTATTTATAGCAGAGCTATCTTTTAAAGAAAAAAGTCATTGTAGACCCTGAGCAATACTATTTTGTTGCAGTTTTGCATAAAAACTATAGTTTTCATCATAGTGCTAGATTACTGCCAATTACACTTAGGGTTTCTCTTTCATTTTAATTTTTGCATTTCTTTAACAACTCTGCAACATTGCCCTAGAAACAATTTACAGCAAAATTACTGCTTTAGCAGTTCCCAGGAATTAAGAATATGATGAGATGTGGTTTTATGAATATTTAAAATAGTATTAACATACTGCATTTTTTCCTAGGGAAAAAAGTATTCAGGTATTCAGAACCTGAAAATTACATTGTTAACTCTGCCATCAGTGATAATTTGTGACCACTACATTTTCTGATAATGATTCTAAGAATAAAAAATACCCGAAAATTGTCTTGATTGAAAGAGTTTCAGATATTCAAAGTAACTTGTGATTAATCATTTAGCATTTCTAGGAAGTCTCAAGATTCAGAGCAGGTTAAAATGAATCAGACCAATTGTAGCATCTCAGTTAAGAAGAATTTTGGTAATTATTTAAAATACTCATTTTCTTTGGTAAGACGAATTTGGCAGAAGGTCCAACTATTTCAGTATAAAGCTCTGCTTTGAAATTTAAAACCTCAAATGATTAATTTAAAATATTTAACTGCAAACAATGGCCAAAAAGCCCCCAATGATTTCAAGCTCTAGGTTATTTTGCATCATGTGATTCAAAGAATAATACATGCAATGCTGCAGTGTCAACAATGTGGCATCCATTAACACTGATGCAAATGTATTTTGACAGGTGATATTGCACTTGAACTTTTTCACAATGTTTCCACAAATGTGCAAAAGAACCAAGCAGAAAAACAAATGATATTTTTTTATACTACCTTTTATGTTCCTATTCATTGTGTTCAACACCATATTCTGTTCTTTCACAGCTAATGTGAGGGCTATAAGGTCACCAACAGAGCTACATTCTCAAAGAGAATATTTTTTATTTATCTTCCCATCTACTGTTGGTAGCTGCTTGACCTATTCCAGTTTTCTGTTGGATGACAAAAAACATCCATCTGCCTTTTTATTTTTGTTTTACTTTTTATTTATTTTTTACTTAAAATAGATTATAAAAAATAAAGGCAGATAAAGTTCACTTTATGCCAGTGACAAACTAAGCGTTCACTTCCTTATCCCTGTAATAGTGTAAACAAACTTATGTGGGTGGATAGTCTGGACACAGACATTATCCACTTACAAATTTTTCATATAGTATTTCAGTTATGAAAGAAATAAAAAATGTAATTAAAATTATTCAAACAAACCCCAAACCTCTGAAACAGCAGAGGACAGAACAGATTTGAGCTCCAAAGAATTAGAAGGGATTTTGTCTGAAACAAGCCACAGAGAGCAGAGTAAATATTATTTGATGCAATTCAATTCCAGCTTGACACAGGACAGTAGACAGAAAAATATCTCTGAAAAACTGAAAGCAAAATGTTGGGAAGTGCGGTTAGCTCGCTTTTCACTGAATATTTAAGCTCCTCCTTTCCAGCTTTAGCTCAGCTAAAAGGAAGTTACTGACTGAGAGAAATCACTGCTATGTCTTTCACTGGTGTCCTTTGAAAGGATTGGTTAAGAATGATGCATTTTAAAATGTGTTTTCACAAAATGTCATACATTTCTGTGACTACATGCATGACCTTTAGTCAGAGACACAACCGTAATATGTTAATTTGCAAATACTTGTTAGATATACTGATGACAGCTGTTCATCGCTTACTGCAAGAAGGAGTAATAACAAGGATGCAAATACTGGGAGTGGAGTTTGTATCATGAATCATGTCCTTTATACAGCCTTGTTTCCGAAGCAACTCCTCTAAAATCTGTGGTATTCACATGTGGTACTGAGGTGTTTTGCTGTTACTATATCGGATCAGTCAATAATAATTGTGCTTTCCTCCAGTCATTAAAAATAGAATACAGAGTGAAAAATAGTGTGTTACATTGCATTTGTTTTGCAGCGTACATTTAACACTTGCCCAAGAACGCCCAACTTCTATTTTTTTAAAAAAAGCAGTTATTAACACGATTTTTACTGGGGACACTGTTAAATCACGGTAGTTTGTACTTTAAAACTACTTTCACAGGTATCATTTTCAAAATGTGTGTGCTGTTTCTGCCCTTTCTACACTGCAAAATATCTTAAATGATCCTTAGTCTTGCTGACAATGTTGAGTGTTTCATGTAAGTAAATATTATTCAGGGCATGGCTGCAAAAAATTGGTTAAGTGTGAAAAATGGAAAAATGCTGTGTGGTATAACGACATGTTTTACAATCAATAGACTTTTAAACTGACAATGTCTTTTGTGGTGTGAAATTCTGTTTTATCCAGCTCAAAGTCCAAAGACTATTTATTTGTATCAATAAGGTACAAGCCATGGTGTTAATTCCCTCTTTGGTGTCTGCTTGTAGCTTATTCTGTGATTAACAGATGCTTTTAAAGTACATTAAAACTGGAATTTGTACTTCTCTGTAAAGTGTATTCAGAAAGTGTTGTGGACTCTTATTCCACCACCGTTGTAATTGCTACTGAATACTGTGAACTGCTACTAAACTCAGCACAAAAATTATTTCCATGTTTAAAAGTGACAGAATTGCTTTTCATAATGTAATATCACTATCTGATGCCCTTGAATCATAAATTTGAAATATTTTAGGGAAGAGTTTCTATGTTTAACTGTAGAAAAAATAAAAAAGGGTTTTAATTCACAGCGTGCTTTAGTTTAGACTGACTCTAACATTTCTTTCTTACCTGAACTTTCTCTCAGACTTCTGTGGACACACCGTAATTACTATGGTCTTGCAAAATAAGTAGACAATATTATATACTCCATGGACTGTTCTTCAAAATAAAAACTTTGACACTTGCTAGATTTTGCATGTGTTCTTTCCCATAGAAACAAAAGGAAACCTCCATTGTAAAATATTGCCTGTTGGTTTGGTCTCTGTTCTCTTCCCTAGAACAGTTGCTTCTGGAGTTTGTACACAATTCCTGCTTCAGAGTTAATTGTATATTTTGCCAGAACTGAAATCAAAATGGTACCTGCCTTGAAATGAAAAAATAGCTGCTATTGTAGAATATTATCCACAGTAGGCATTCCATATGTTTCCACAAAAAATGCTAGAGAGGAATATAGAAACTAACTAAATTTCTTGAAAAAGAAAATTCTTAAACACTGTTTTTGAAAAAGAAGGATTCTTACAAATATTATTTTATATATGTTCTTGTAGATTTTTAGTCAATGAAGTACCTAGTAACATTCTTTGCTGAATGTGTATAAACTCAAATGCATGTGTGATTACTGAAGTGTAAGGGAGAGGGACCCTCCTATCTGTTTAAAACTCTTATGAGCTGCTGATTAGTTTTGATAAGAAATGTGTGTTTCTCTCAGTATATCAGTGAAATTATGACAATAAATTCACCCCAGTTCTGCCTAATAGAGCAGGACAGTGTAGCAGTTAGACAAAAAGACCAGTGATAACTCTTCTATTTTTCCACCCAATTAAACAGAACTGAAAATATTTAGGAAAACTTTATGACCTAGGGTTCAAGAAGCATTAGGAAGGTTTTCACTATATTTTTTCCCCCCAGAAGCACTGCTCACCAATAATCTATCTAAAAATAAGAGGGAATACATAGCAACATGATAAAAATCAGCCAGTTGCCACTGAATTTTCTGAAGTCTTGTAAAAAAGACAAAACCTTATATTCCTGAATACAGACGCTGACTTATGGAAGATCATTACTGAGGTGCTATTGAGCTGCTGGTGCCTGTTTGTACATTGAAGGTACCTGGTCTGTCTTGTCACAAATATTGTCAGAACATAGAGATACTGTATATAATTATGGTTTTTGTTATAATTGCATCAGTACCCAAACAGCAGAGAATTTCTCACTTAATATGTGTTTAAAACTAGGTTCTTAATAAGATGTATATAAAGATGAGGGTTCTCTCAGGTAATTGTCAAAGTTTTAAAGAGTGTCATATTTCTGCAATTAAAAAAATGAAGAAATCCCAGCTTCTGGGGAAAAAAAAAATATATTTTTTCAGGAAACAGTCAGAGGTAACATGGTCAAGTCTTAACCCTGCCATTGAGAACTTGTCCTGTGTTGTGAATTTCAAAGAGACGGCATTTTAAAATACTAATGAAAGGACTTTTCTCTCTGAAAAACATAATGACTCAGAAAAATATCTGTAGTTCTTGGATGCCTGATACTCTGTTCCTCTTTGGTGAACATCTACTACAGCAGTTGGTTCATCTCTGTATCCACTGGGGATATTCAGTCATATTTAGTAAAGTAGGGAACACTACCTGCAATAGGCTTATTATGTTAAAAACTTGCCCTTTGTATGCTCCGTGTAACAGGATAGAGGCATTGCAGACTTCCCACTCCCGGTTCACAGCTATGTAAGTGCCAGAGAAACAGTCTGCCTCTGAATAAGCACAGTCCCTTGTCTGTGAGAGCTTCATGCATGCCTTTTCGTGTTATTTAGCATCTGACACACTCTATCAAGTTATGCTTCTTGTTGCATTACACTACACGTTGGCATGATGCAGCAGGCCATGCCACACACTGATACATAGGACAAATTCATGACCAAAGCAAAGGCTGGGAGGGTATTTCTTCTTGTAATGACATTGGTAACAAATAAAAAATTTAAGACTCTTGGGAAGTATTAAGTTCGTGTTGCAACACAGTAGCCTGAATTGTGTCAAAAGGCTCTTAGAACACCCCAGCCCCAAAAAGGAAAAATGTGTCTTGTTATCTGAGCTAACAGATGCAAGTGCATTTTATTATGTCTCTTTGCATTAGGAAGCAGCCATTAAATAAAAGCAAAGCTTTCTAAAGTGCCCTAGAGGGAATACACATGGAAGTGTGCTTCAAATGCCCTCTGTGCTGTAAGTATTACTGCAAAGCTTGTTTCATACACAGTTACTTTTCCGCTTTCTCTTCCCTGCAAGTGACACTGCAGTTGAAATGATTTAATGCTGAATTATTCACTTCTGAAATAATAGACACTATCCTTGTTCCCTAATGATAACATCATTGCCTGCAACAGATTTTTTATGACATATTAAACAGCAGAAGTACCCCACACAGCTGTCAGCTACTATTTTCTGGATAGGTAACAATTATGGATTCTTAAGGTATATACAGTAGAAAGAAATAACAAAGCAAGCCACAAACTAACAAAAAACAAAAAATAAAGCTGAACCCTTCTTGTGTTATCTTATTTTTCAGAGTAGGTCACTGAGCACTGAAAATAAAACCTAATTACTCCCAGTTGAAAAGTTCAATGTCACTATTGTGGTATGACCTACTTTCTGAAGCTCTGAAATTTTTGGCTGGGTGGATAATGGTTGAATATATTTTTTCACTATATGGGCAGCCCTTTGGATCATTTTTAACATACCACGAAAATCTGAACATTCACTTAAATAAATTGATACTATAATTAGAAGAATATATGGAAAATGTAGGTGAAGCATGACAAGTAACAAAGCAGTACAATTAAGTAGGGCAAGAATATGTATTTATGATTAGAATCAGAGGCAAATTCCTCTATATAAATAGCATGAAAGAGAAATAATATCTTTAAGGAGTTATACTGATTATTAGAATGAAGTAAATATAGCACCCACCATTAATTTCATAATAGGTATTTATGGACTCTGCATTTCAACATTTTTTATCTAATGACATTATTCATTTAAATTTTGATCCGTGCACGAGTGTTTCCACTGCCCATTAGTTTTGTTTAGAAGTGAAGACATGTCATTTTGTGAAAAATGGGAGTTATTAGGAGTTTGTTGGACTACTGATAGAAACTATGAAATTAAATCAAGTAACTGCCTGCTTTTCAATTTATTTTCCCCAGTATCTTGAATGAAAAAAAAAAATATATAAATGTCTCTAGTGTTTTTACACAGAGCTAGTCTTTGACCTGCAAAACTTAGCACATTATCCTCAGACAGATATCCTAAAGAGCTGAAATATGAGCAAATGACAGACTGAAATATTTTAAAAAGATGGGCTTTTGACATGTAAGATAAGTATGACAGACACAGTACTTATGTAAATAAGTAAATGCTGCATTGTTAAAATAGGAATATTTAAATTTATTTCCCCGCTGTGCTGTGGAAAATAAATTTAAACTATTATGATTTGTGGCAGTGTAGAATGGTGTGCTAACTGCTTTCAGAATCTCAGGTACCAAAAAAAGTAATCACGAATGTGGCTGAAGGAAAGAACTGGATGGGAGAAATTCACAGTGTATAGAGACTATTATCAAAACAATTTTTTATCATAAGCTATGTGAATACACATTTTTTCTTAAATGTATTAATGTAAGTGGATTCCCTTACAAATTTGATCAGACCTCCTGCATATGCCCATAGAAGACACCAAACTTGTTCAAGAGTAAGAAATTTGAAGGAAAAACATTTCATCCAAGTGATTACTTAAAAACTACTTCTTTATTTGCTTATTATTTTAGACAAAGAATCACATGGATGATACTATAAAATGTTTGTAATGAATATACAACACTTATGTTAAAAATGTGACAGATATCATATTCATAAAGTAAGCTTTTCCAAAAATTAATTGTGACATCCAAAAGCTTTGCTTTTTAGGTAATTATGTTCTATGTTCAGTGTTTTATTTCCCTTCCTAGAGGAAAAAAAGCCGTGCACTTGCAACTGAGAAAGTCAATTGTATCTTGGGCTGCATATAAAAAGCATGGCCAGTAGGTCGAGTGAGGTGATTCTGCTCCTCCTACTGTGATTTTATGAGACACCACGAAGAGCACTGTGCCCCGCTCTGGGGTCCCCAGCGCAAGAAGGACATGGGCCTGTTTAAGTGGGTACAGAGGGGGCCATGAAAGTGATCAGCTGGCTTGAACATCTCTCCTATGCAGACAGGCTGAGCTTTATTATGATGGGTGTGGTGTGACAGCAGAACAGGTTGCCCAGAGAAGCTGTGGATGCCCATTCCTGGAAGTGTTCAAGGCCAGGCTGGACGGGGCTCTGAGAACTTGATCTAGTGAAAGGTGTCCGTTTCCATTGGCAGAGGGGTTGTACTAGATGACCCTTAAAGTTCCTCCCAACCAAACATATTTCATGATTCTATGATTTTTCTACTTATAACTTGCCAGTGCTTTTTTGTCAGAAAATACTAAAAGCAATGTGGAAGAGATTCAAACCCAAAGTTATGTAAAAAAAAACTTATCACAGGTTTGTGCTTCTATTCACAGGAAATATTTATAAATGAGAAAATGAAGAATAACCAAGGAGTAATGAATAATGTACTCCTATATTTTCTCAAAAAAAAAAAAGTTAAAAAATAATTTTGAATGCCTTCCCAAATGGCACTTTATTGGAATGACTCTGTGATTATAATGAATGATATAAAATATCAAAAAGTATAGTCCAACAAAATAAAGTCTGTGCCAAGATGATTCACCGGATTCATAGAGTCATAGAACAGTTTGGGCTGGAAGGAACCTTCCTTTAACGATCATCTACTCCAAACCCCCTGTCACGGGCAAGGACATATTTTACTAAATCAAGTTATTAACACCCATCCCATTTGATTTTGTGTATTTCCAGTGATGGCACAAATACACTTTCTACCATTAAAAAGTTTTTTATAATCTGGAAAATTCATTTTGTCCAGGCTGAAGGACAGGGGTCCTTACAAATCTGTTACTTAAGGGCAAATGTTTCTATTTGGCAAAAAAAAAAGGATGCGTAACTGAGAATTAAGAAGAATATTTTAGCTAAGGACCTTAAATCATAAGCCATGTTAAATTGAAAAAAAGCCTCCAAAGGATGATTTCAGTGTTATCAGTTATCTTTGGTTTTAAGCTAAAATTTTACTATAACTCTTAGGCTGCTTCCCATAATCATCTAAATTGATCCTTTGTTGGAGTTGTATTAGAATGAAGTGAGTACAGGGCGTAGGAAAAAATCTCTCATTGAACAAGTAAATTTCATAGGTAGACAGATTTCACTCTTCAGATCTTATTTATCCAGTAATTTTCAAGTAATAAAATAAACAATTATTTCAGGTTCTGTCTTTCAATATCCAAGTCATACATATATAACTACTTATATAACAAATACATACATAACTATAGAAATGCTACAACTATAGCTATGTAACTATAATGATCATTGTTCCAGTAATGTGATGGAAGATTCTGTTCATTGAGACTAGTAAACAAACATCCAGAAATTAAAGTTTACAGAAAAAAATGACTTTGCACCTCAGTTCTGATGTTTAAGATATTTATTTATTTTTTTTCTAAATTTAGGTACATAGTCTGTTTAAGTTTTTATATAGGAAAAAAAGACATTCTAGTCTAATACATGCTAGCCAGATTTTCAGTAGAAGTTAACAAGCCTAGACAACCAATAAATAATGCTAAATAAGCAAAAATCCATCAAGTATTAATTCTGTGATTTGAAAAAATTGTGTCATTGTATAAAAGATGAAAATTCTATTGAATATCTATTTATCTGGGGTGTTTTTACTGTTGGAAGTGAATGTGTCTATGCGTGTTGCTCCCTTTAAGTGTGTTATGAGCCATGATGTTTCAGCCTGGAGCTGAAACCTGTCTTTGAATCATCTGAGTCTACAGGCAATTCCTTTAAAACACAGAAATGACCAAAATAACAGCTTGAAGCTGGATTGCAAGACCGGCAATGCATTTTTCAGTCTCTTTGTAGAGAAGATTGTCAATATTGCCATAATCAATAAATGACAAATTTGTACAATCAACTTTGTCACAGCTAGCTCTGGTGTCAGAAGAAGTTGCACATACTTTTAGAGATGCAAGACACTATACATTTGACTACTTTTATTCAAAACTTTATTTATCCTTGCTTCATCGATGTCAATTAGGAACAGTATTTTTGAAATTAGATACTTTGATTAATACATATTTTGCAATGAAATTAATTTTTAATTTACATTTTGTGTGATGTAATTATATAGACACCATACATGTGCTTGTACCAAAATGTCCTTGCCACGGTTTAGGAATGGCAGTACCCTTAATGTACTACCCTTACCCCCTTCCCCCTACCTCCCTCCCCTTCCCCTGGTGACTGTCCCAAATCAGACACCGATGATTCCCCCTCTTCTCGCTCTGGGGATAGAGCTGAGAACTGAAGGCAGGAAAGGTGAAAATTGCAGGCTGAGATTAGAACGATTTTCTGGAAACAGTCATGAAAAAAGAAAATGAACAGTAACAGCAACAATATAAGTAACAAAAGTTTACAAAGAAAGGGTGATTTACATGCAAAATTGCTCACCCACAGAGCCCAACCTGACACAGCAGGACCCTAAGATAATGAACAATGGCCAATGTTTTCTCCTCTTCTCTTCTACTTTTTAGCAGATGTTGGGTTATTTGTATAGAGGTTTGCATAGCGACATATTGCTACTGTTGTTGCAATAAATAGGTGTATGCATTTTTGCGGGTTTTTTTGTTTTAGTACTTCCTCAGAAAAAAATTGGTATCAGTGTAGTCATATATCACAATACATCAAATTAATTTTTCTGTGAAAAATTTTGATTTGAGGTTGACTATGATTGATGTAAGGTGGCTTTTTTCTGTAAGATAAAGTGTGTTTTTCAATAATGAAGGTAACATTAGGAAAATTATATTTGTCTTTGAATTGATCTTTTGATTTAAAACATTATGATGTTATCTAGAAAAACATTGGGCTTTTAGTAGCCAGCATTTGTTATTTCGAATCAGGAAAAATTGTACGAGCAAGCCGTGCTAACCGCTTCCCCTTGGATTATAGGGGCTTTATTCTTCTCTCTGTCCCTGTCTTCCAGCTCAGGGGTCTGAAAACCTGAAGAGCAACTTTTCTTACCCTGGAAAAGTGAAGTAAGGAAGACATTCTTTACCTCAGCCTTTTCCTCATTCTTAGTCACTCTGTTTCCCCTCTGCATCCACTAAAGAATGGAGAGTGTCCTTAGCCATCCTTTTGTTGCTAATGTATTTCCAGAAACATTTTTAATAGTCTTATGCACCAGTAGCCAGATTAAATTATTTTTGACAATTTGTTGTTTAATAAATGATTTATCAAGGTTGCTATTTTTTTGGCAAAATAATACAGTTCATTCATACACCAAGCGATTACAGTTGTTTCCTGAAAGTGATGGTAGGAGAAGCTGACATGTGCAAATTCTGACCTTTTTTTTCCATAAGATCAAACTGAGTCAGATGAGGATGTAGACCTGGTAAAAAAAAAATCTTATTTCCTGCGGTTATAATTATTAGCCTATTTGTGTTTCTTGTCTCTTCAATTCAATAGTCATTGATGTATAGATAAGAACTGACTTGTGTTTTATCACAGTACATAGGAATTACTTATCAAAAATTTGACCTAGATAACTCAGAATAGGCTTCCATTACGATTTGTCTATCTGAATTGCATTAGCAATTGACAGGCCAACAAGGTAATAAATTGAGATGGTTATCTACTGTATATTGAATACTTTCGTATGAATATGCATTTACAGTTCATACTATTTATAAGCCTATTTTTCTTTCAGTTTAATTTGCTACATCTCTGGTCCTGAGTCACCTCCATCTTGACACAAGAATCATCATAATGTGCACTAAAGCTTTTGTACTGCTAGAAATGTTGACATGCATTTGCCACCTACCAGTCCAGTACGTCAATCTCACAGTTTTAACGATCTTCTCTGTTTATTTCATCTCTGTTTTTCCATAAAGAATTTACTATATTATTTAAACAGAGTCCAATGTCACCAACTGTGAAAATAAAAGGAAGTTGCTACATATATTTCAGATATTGTGGATTTGTTAGACTTGCTTGTTATTCCATCTGTTCTGTACTTTGCTGTTTAAGAACTTTAGACATTATAACTTTAGGAGGGATCAGAGGAAATGATTCCAGAATACTACCCAAATTATTACCATGCGCAATTACTAATGGAAAAATATTTTGGCACCTAGATGATATGCAGAAAGTAAGGATCTTCAAACCTGATTTTACTATAATATGAATGTTTTCTAAAGTGAATCATTACTCAGTGTTCATAATACTGGAAGATCCGTTCATGCTAGAGAATTTTTAATAAGATGAAAAGCAGAGATTATTATGAAAAAAGAAAAAAGGCAACCTTCAGTCTCTTCCCTAAAGAAACTGAATTTCAGGGATACATACTTATATGTAACTAAAACATATTTAATTTTAAAAAAATGTATTTAGTGCTTTATGTTATAGCAGGTTTCAAATAGTAGACAAATTGGAATGGCATTGTAAAAACCAGTGGGTTTCTCTCTTTCCTAGGGGAAGGAAAAGGGTGTGGAAGACAATATTGTGAACTGGTTTCTTAAAAGTATGTGAGTTTAGGAAGTAATGTTATTGTATTGTATTCTTTTTTTAAAAAGTAAAATTCTTCATCCCTATAATATAGAATGCTGCCCTTCTTCTGCAAATATTCTTATGAGCCCGGAATTTTAGTAGTCAGAGATTTCAAAAAAAGTTTATAATTTTTTGGAGTGGTCCAGTGCAGAATTGAAACTGAAACAAGCCCCACATCTGTCAGAGGCTATTGAATATGTAGCAATCGGTGTTGCAAAAAAACCAACTTAACTATGATTTTTGATAATTTTTTTAAATGAAAAATTTAACCCTTGTTTTCCATTCATGCAAAAAGCTATTCTAAAAGCTTCTTCTACAGATCTTGAACAAGTCACCTCAAGTCTTATGAGTCAAAGCTCTTTAGGCTACATTGGCTACATATGTACTCATTAGGGTGATAAAATGCCATTAGGAACTGGAACTCACCTGTCCACAATTTTATTTGTTAAATATACTCCCAACATGATTCTGTCATTTTAAAATTAGCAAACTCCAATAACACCCTTGTATAACTTGAAAATTTTCATGGACCAGGTATTGTTCCCAACAGGCACACTGTATTGTACTAAGCCATTCAATTTTGGATTGGAAAATTTTTTTAACATAAAGACAAAGTCCATTCTGTGGTAGGTGTTAAGTTTAATTCATTAAAAGAAATCTAGCTACCTGGACTGTTCTATGAATTTTACTGCATTTTGTAGCTACTTTTGAGCCCTTTTTTCCTGATTTTTGCAGTTCTGCTAAAGCATGGTGTATCGGTTTGGCACGGCCTGGTTTTGGGCAGCAGGGGGACCACAAAGATTGCTCCTGTGAGGAAGCTGCTGGAAGCTTCCCACCGTGTCCGGCAGAGCCAATCTCTGGTGGCTCGGAAGATGGACAATGCTGCTGGCCAGAACTGGGCCAATGAGAGAGAGGCTGGTAATACCCCTGTGATGACATATCTAAGAAGAAAATCAAAACAAAGTCACAAGATTTTGGATTCTAGTCATAGAAGAGGAGGAGGTGAGAACATGTGAGGGAAAACAACATGGAGACACCAAGGTCAGTGGAGAAGGAGGAGGGGGAGGAGGTGCTCCAGGCGCCGGTGCCAAGACTCCTCTGCAGGCCGTGGTGCAGGGCATGGTGGGCCCAGCTGTGCCCCTGCAGCCCCTGGGCCCACGGGGGATGCAGAGATCCACCCGCAGCCCGCGGGGGAGGTGACCATGCCAGAGTGGGTGAATGCCTGGAGGAGGCTGTGATCCAGTGGGANGCCCCAGCGCAGCCACTCTCCCTGCGCTGTCAGTGGGAAGGAGAGAGGGGCGGGGGGGGGGCGGCAGTTGTTCTGAGGGCTTGCTTTAGTTCTCATTATCCTCCTCTGATTCTGTTAGTAATAAATTACCTTCGCAACTTAAGGTGAGCCTCTTCCGCCTTTGAAGTCTTTCTCCCAGTCCTTATCTCACTCATGAAGACTTCATTAATTTTTTTACCTTTTCCCTCCTCTGCCCAGCTGTGGCAGGGAGGGTGAGCAAGCGGCTCTCCTGGGTGCCTGGCATTGGGCCAATGTAAAACCATGACACATGGATGTCAAAAAATGATATCATATTGTATTAATGGCCCCACTAATACTATTTTGGTTAGGATTTCTCCGTGGAATGGAAAGTCAAGCAGAGAGGACCCTTCATCCTATAGCTTCCTGCAGTAATTCCCAGCCCGTGCAGTGTAGACAACTCAGGTCATGTGAAGCAGTTACTGCTTTCCCACTCCATTAAGTTCAAAACACTTTGTTTAGTTTCAAAGCTGGGTACTTAATGGATTTAATTTGCTTCTTAAGTTATCACAGCATATTCTAAATTATTTTTTTCCATTATCATTGTCCAATTCCTGTCCTTATCCCTTCCACTATTATTTAATGTCAGTGTAATCTGTGATTTGCTCTTTGTCTTACTTCAGGGTTGCAAAGATGTGTGGGCTACAGATGTGAGAATGAGGTAATGCTCTGAAGGACTAATGAATTTTGAAGTAAGATGAGAATGGGAACATTTAATAGAAAAATTATGGGTAGAAAAAAAAAAAGATAAAAAACCCATTCCCATGAAGTCCTGACTTGATCAAAGTAATTATTAGAGCTTCCTCTGTCTTCATCAGGGCCAGGATCTCTCTTACCTTGTCTATTTAACATTTTCTAAAACCAAAGAGCAACCTTGAGTTCAAGCCAGAAGGAAACATGCTGACATAAATGTAAGTGTGGTTTTAATTAGAGCCAAGACAATAATGGACTTTTTTTTGGTTAATAGATCAGTTGAAAATTCAGGAAAGCTTTTTATTAATTTAATTCAATTTAATTTCATTTTTTTTTGGTTTTCACACTGGCACTAACAAATATTTTATTTGCTCTTTCCTATTTTTTAATATTTTGCCTTATAAAAATATGTTTTTTAAAATAAAAAGCAATAAAACTTCTCATAAGCTTTTGAATCAAAGTTCTAACCATTCTCAAAAATACTAGGCTTGAAAATTTGGAATGGGAGATGTTTTCTAAACTTTTTTTGCTTATTGTGTAGATGAAACCTTTTATTTAGCCTTTTATGTCACTCCCAGTGGGACATCAGGATGAGCCTGAAGTGTGTTCAGTGCACATTCAGGACAGTTTCATCTTCCTTACACTCTAAGTCAGAGTCATAAACCTATAGCTAAGAGAAAGAAATAGCATCAATTTTATTATTAGCAAAACGTTTACAGATTTGTACTCCCACCATTTTGGGACAGCTGGCATTTGTTTGTGTATTATTTTGCTCTTTCCTCTTGAAGTGAGGTATCATTGTTTTCATTTGGTATTGATTTCTCCATTACACTATTTAAATGCTTCTTTGTCTCAGGGCCTTCGATTCCTGTCCTCTGCTAGAGAAAAATGTTTCTGAGGAATGTCCTTATTTACCCTTGTGTGTCTGACATTTAAAGGTTTAGGAAGTCATCCCACATGCAGTAAAGAAACCACTGTACTTTAAGGTAATGGAAATCTTTTAGCTAGCTTCTTGAGGGGCTATTGCATCCAATGAGCACTACCAGATTTCTCATGGGGTGCTTGGGGTCAGGAGCACCCTAAACATGTGGGTAAGGACAGAGAGGTCCTGTGGCACCCTTAGGGTCAGGCACAAGGAACAACATGGCTGTTTGCACCTGGCTCAGTTTCACTGAGAATATTCTTATTTTATGAGAAAACACATGAGGTAAAGCAATGCAAGACAAGTAAGAACCCAGAAAGAAGCATGTCTGTTGAGAGAAAGCTGACCCAAAGATAGAAGAGGAAAAGCTCTGCACTGCAAAGCTGTAAATGTCCGAGGAGAATGTCATCAGAAGATGGTAAATCAGAAATATCAAGAGTCACATACTGCAAGGGTCAGTGGGGGCTGACCTGTCCTCACCAGACTGGAAAGTGGTTGGCTTGCAAACACTCATCAGGTTATGGGTCTACATCAGGTATGGGGAACATGTAATATTTAACTTAGCAGACAATTAGTTCTGGCTATTGTATGAATAATGAATAAAAATTGTTTTGTATGCCTAAATGGTACAAATTTCAACCCAAACCATTCTGTGATTCTATGATATCATGCTCATGGGGGTCTAAGTCGGCATGGTGGAAGAAACTGAAACAAAAATGACCTGATATATCCTATGTACGAAACTCATTGCATATCATGCATGAAACTTCATTAGGATATGATAATATTTTGTCTCTATTTCACTAAGCACCTCTGAGGGCTTGTCTCTGATGTTAGATCCTGTGTGTTCTCCTTATCAGAGAATACCTTGCTGGATGATTCTGACATATACTTTTGTAGACAGAATTGTAAAGGTAGGTAAATGTCAATAATAAGGAGCAAAATGCAGTGATAACCAGTTCTTCTGGGTAAAAGAAAGACTTTTTGAATGGAAAATGGTTATTTCTACCTGAGGAACTTTTTTGTTCCTCTTTTCTTTACTCCTTCTTACCCCTGGCCCTCAAATGACTCATGTGCCTGTCAAGAATATCAGTTAAATATCAGTTCCATGTCCTATGATAGCCACTGTGAACACAATGAATGAATCATTAAAATTACACCTCAGTTGTGTCTTAGCTAACATTCATTGGAAGGATTTGTCACATTATCATGGGAGAAGAGAAGAGAGGGTCCCCTCCTTTTTGTGATATACAGGAATTGAATATTAATTGGTGACATCACAGGCTTCTGTTGACAGCACACCTGTCCTTGTAATTCATCTGTGTTTAGCCAAGTGTTTACACATCCAATTATCCATGACTGTGGGCAAAGCATTCATGTTTGGAAACAATACCTCCTTTTTTATCATGTCTAGTAGCAAAACGGACCACTTTTATGTGTAGTATCTGCCCTTCCAGGAGCACAGTTAAATAATAAAATGGCTTCATCATAACAGTTTTTTGAGGATTTAGTGATTGATTTCTGAAAATATACATCTGAATTCTAGGAGAGGAAAAAGTACAGGTCTCATGTTTACTGCAGTTGCAGAAATTTGAAGGCTGAAACTGTTAAAATGGTTTCTGGCTGATACTTATCAGGAAAATTAGGTAAAAAATGCAATAGTTTTGAACTGCAAAAAGATACGGGTACTGCAGCAGAGAATAATATTTTCTCTTTTTTTTTTAATATTGATGTGTATTTTGAGGCCTTTGGAATGCCATTGTTACTGAAAAACAATTCATTTGCAATAAATGTATTATCAGAAAGATCTGTTTAGAAGGTGAACACAATCTCTAGATATGTGATAGAGACTGAGAAGACAGCATGAAAACAGCGAATGGGTTGCCTGCTGTATTTAATTCTCCTGAAGCCATGGTGCAGAGTGGAATCCTGAGTTGGCAGACACTATAGTGATAGTACAGATTTGATCTCTATAATGCTAGGACACATTTAACTGAGCATAATTTCATATGGAATCACTGTGATTAAAATACCAAAAAAAAATTTAAATACTTATTGAACCAATGGTGAACCAAAATAGATAAAAGGGCTAAGCCTTCACTAGATTAAGGCTAACATTACCTGATGTGGGTTAATCTACTAGGTTCCTTCTGTGGCCAATAAAAGATGATTTACAGCACTTAAACTTTTCATTTGAGTGTGCCTCAGAAGCAGCCTTTATTGACCCTAAAATGAAACTTAGTATTAAGATTTGAAATACCACCTCAAAGTCTGTGTTTTATCAACATTTTGACTTATGCCCGCTTTGCTAAAGAGAATTTTGAAAAGATCTAGAAGACTGCCTATTAGAAATCCATACAATAAGCTGAGCTCATCTTTTGTTTTGGTTCTATTCCAGGTCGTAATCTTTTATTCTATTGATTTTTCTTAATTAGCTTTGGCTTTATCTTATGGACATTGAAGGCCATGTCAGTATTAATATTAAACATCTTCCAGCACTGACAGTATGGTTCTGTTAGTGCAGACTGGGAAGGCATGGCTGCCAATGTTTAAATAGCAGTACATGCAAGTCCTGTCTTGCTTGGGTTCAGCAGTCTGAGAGCAGAAGTTCCATCACCTACCCTACTGTTCCTTTTGAGATGGCAATAGCAAAATGAAATTGCTGTGTTAACTCTTGTTTAATGGCAATAAAACCTGCAACTCCAAGTGTAGTGGAAGAAAGAAACTAGTTGTATTTTACTAATGAAGTGTCAAAAAGTTGCAAATATCAATCTCCCAGACTCAAAAGGCAGAAAGCATTGTTAATGATATGGAAAAAAAAAAAGTAATTTAATCCAGTAGAACAGAAAAGATTTTCTCAAGCAACTGCTTTTTAAAAGGAAAGCTATGTGGAAGGGAGAGTAGTTAATAATCACTGGTCGTGTGTTCTTTAATGCAGCAGCAGAGCGGATAAGGTGGGTTGGGGTTTTTTGCTGGATTTCTTTGGCGGACCTCTTTTTCTTTTTTCCTTTTTTCCTCTGCTTGTTAAATAGATCACTTTGGTTGGTGCTAGGAGGTTCTCAAGAGCAAATGTCACATCTTGGTGGAATGGTTCAATGAATG
Source organism: Oreocharis arfaki (assembly GCA_013398015.1). Lineage (NCBI taxonomy): Eukaryota > Metazoa > Chordata > Aves > Passeriformes > Paramythiidae > Oreocharis > Oreocharis arfaki. The sequence goes on from VZRR01006994.1 coordinate 64,816, forward strand.
AAAGGAGCTATTGGGTCTCTCTGGCATTGTATCTGTCACCTGAGGGGTAAAGTAGATTAACTCTCAGATTTTATGTATAAATATATATAAATATAATATATATTATCATATATGAATATACTATACTATCATTATATATCTTAATCTCTGTATTCCTCTCAGACAGTTTCCCCAACTATATTTAGTACATCTGAATAGGTGTTCTAAAGTACTTTAGTAATGTAGTTTATGATCAACAGCAATTTTCTTCCCTGGATGAAAAATTACTTGTTGGAATAAGCCTAAAACCTCCAAAAAACTTTCTTTTTAACATGCCCAAAGTCACGTATTTTGTTTGGTGTATCCTTGTTTAGTGGAAATCTACCAGCCAAGTGTAAAAACAGAGCGAATAACTTGTACGTATCTATGCTAAGATGAGAGTTTTCTTTTTTCCTTTTGAATATGGCAGTATAGTGTTACAAAGCTTTCCATGAGCTGACACTTTGGTTTTCCTTGAGTGAATGTGTACATGAGTACGTGCATTAATGAGTGCAAAGAGAGAGCAGAGAGCCAAATTTCAAAAGGTGTAAATAAGAAAAATCCCATGGAGGTCAATGTCAAATTACTGAGGCATATACCTGAGTCTTTATCAGCAGAAAATTTCTGAATCTTTTACATATCTGGTGAATTACACTAGATATAATTAAGTCATGGCCAATACATTAATATATCCCTAAAGATATTATTGGTTTTAATAATTTACGTGTTGATAACCATGGATTAATCACTACTTAGCTTAAAGTATTAAAGATGGTTCAACGGAAAAGTAGACCAAAATTATCCATTAGATTAGTATTTTATGAAGTGTGGAAGAAACCACTAGCAGTTACAACAAACTCACTAAAATACAATGGTAAATACATTATAAGCTAAATTTGGTTTTCAAAATGTCTCAGATTTTATAAGTTTGTTTTATTTAAGGTACCATAAAACCACTTAATGGAAATTGTGTGGTTCGATAAAAGGAGGTTTTTTTCCTCAGAACAATTTTAGACAAATAAAAATAATTTAGGGAACATTACAAGTAACATTAGAGGCCATTACTAGTGTAAAAATATTTTGTTTTTGAAGCAGAGCAGGAAGAGATATTTTTATTGCGTGTTAATTCCTGTCTCTGGTTTTCTAATATTGATAAATTGTATGTAAAGCTGCAGAAATGTTAGTTCTACAAACATCATTGCATGCTAAGCAAAATGGAAAGGATATATACAGAGATATCCCCTGAGCAATGAAACATTGCCAAGTTCAGATAAAACAAAATATTTTCGTTACTGTAAATAAAATAAGTTGCTCTTTTATAAGGGTAAGTAGCAAATTCAAAGCTATATTTCATTGCATACCAAAATTACAATATGTGGCTTTTGAATATAGAAGAATATATAAGGATTCAGGAAAGCTTAAGAAGAAAATTCTTTTATTTGCATTGCTGATATCTGTACTGGTTCAGTAAATACTAGGAATGCAATGAGCTTTATGCTGGATGAAGACAGCGTAGAAATGGAAACTCAGCTTTTCTGGAAGATTCAAAATTGTTGAAAAATTAGACTTGCATTTGCATATCATAAATCCTGAAGACACTGCAGAACAGTACATTTTACTTTTTTCCCCCTATCCTTTCTTTTCACGTTAAATGTACTGCGGTTAGAAAGAAAAGAGAGTTTATGGAGCTCCATGTTAAAATAGCAAATTTCTAAAAAATCATATGGGAAATTAATTGGTATAGGTTGCTGTGTTTAAAACATAAAGATTAACACTCTTTTGCCTGAAAATCAGTGACAGTACAATGTTGACAGAGACAATATAGGCTTTATAATCCTCCCTCCCCAAATGCCACCTGGCACATGGGAGTCCTCGAGTCAGCTCTGAATGGAGACCCTCAGGGCCCTGAGATGGTTGCTGCAGACTCAGGCACTGGTGCCTCTCCCTGGGGCTGGGGTTGGTGGTGTGATGCTGGCAGGAGCTATGTCCTGGTGGGGACTTGGAAGTCACCAGGAAGGTCTCCCTGATGGTGAAGTTGTGTTCAGTGTATGGACTCCTGTAGTATGGAATGCGAGATGGGAGCACATGGAAAACTTCTCCATTCTCTAGTCAAGTAAGGCATCTGTTTGATAGTGGAATTTAGGATTTGCTTTTAGGAAGTAATTAGTCTTGCACTGGTATGGTACAAGATAACTTTATCTAATCACTTTTGGAAGGCAAGTGTCAACATGCTAGTGGTTGCGTGTACTTTTGGCCACCATGAGGAAGACAAATGGTTTCTTACTTTATACGTTTAGAAGTTCCTAAAGTATTGTAAAATTGTGAAACCCCAAAATCGCTAGTGATACTTACATTGTCAAAATGAAAAGGAACATTTCTTCATCACTCTCACAGAAACAATGTGCTTGCATGTGTTTAAACAGGGGTTTTGAGACGCTACCTTTTTTTTTTTTCTTTCGATTTTGGTTACTTGTTATTCCTAGTTGTAGTTTGAAATAATAGAAATCTTTCTTTAAAAAAATACAATTTATGAGTCAGAGAAAAGAAACTGAAGAAAAGTGGCATATAATTACCCAAACATAATTGGAGAATACAATAGAGGTATTGGTTGCAGGTGGCTGACGGTAAGATAGCTAAGACAAAGTAAACACTATTAGCAAAGTTTCAATTATTAAATGTTGCATGCAAAATTAGTATGTGACAAAAGAATCAAAAACAAAAGAATTAATTTGAAGAAAACTAAACAAAGTAACCAAGTTGTTGCTGTGTTTTATATTTTCAGAGTCTTTTTGTGACAAGGCTTTCTCACGTTTGACTTGGCTGCCCGATTGATCTGGTGTGAAAGACCATTAACCAGCCTCAGAGAGAGGCTGGCAGAGTCCACAAGAGTCCTTTTGAGATCGAGCAAAAGCACAAAAGTGGTCAGCATTGACAAAAACTCACTTAAACCCACCTGGAAAGCAGACATATGGTGATAGACTGTAATCTAAAACTAATGTTTTGTCTTAATGGTTCTTGTTCACAGAAATGTGTAAAGCTGTTGACTTTGCTTTAAAATCACTTGGTGCCTTGCCTTGCTGGAATAGTCACATTATAGACACTTATATTTTACAGAGCCTACATCTTATTCTATGGAGTTTATGAGCCTTTTGATATAAAATAGGCCACACAGAAACCAATTTTGGGAACACCAAAATGTCAGTGGTTTGGAATGAATTTTGACTAGCATAATTGTTTTTTGGGTTTTTTTGTTTTTTTGTTTTTTTTTTTTTTTCCCTCTTCCAGCTGACAGACCAAGGTGGATATTTGCAAAATTCGTGACATTATGTCTTTCGGCCTGGCTGAAGGACTCTGTAACACAGAGCCACCTCAGCTAGCTCATCTCTTGCTGAGCTAGGAAAGGAATGAACAGAAAACAGAGCTTGAAGACAGGAAGCCAGTGATGACAGGCAACAACACAGCCGCCTCTTGCAGCACTTTTGCATGGACTTGGTGCCAATTACCCCACTATGGGACCGATCTGGAAAGGCTGAAAAGTACAGTGATTCCTAGCTTGGATTTCTGTGTGACCTTTTGAGAATGAGTAAGACTTAACTCTGTGTTACTGTGAGTGTTAAGTACCTCAAGGTACCTGTCATTCAAATGTGCCTCGAGGTACCTGTCGTTCTCAGGATCACTGCTGGCATTTTCACAGTATTTGCTCTACTTGTTGATGCAATATCAGGCTGTCGGAAGAGCTCACTTGGCAGCCGCGAGTAAGTCATAGGGATCAGTATAAAGAGTCTTGTGAGTCTGTAGGAGAGTGTGGAGCTGACACAGTGGTCTCACACCACAGTCTTAATAATTTCCAGGAAGAAGGAAAACTTTCGTTAATTACTTCGAGATAACACAATTCTCAAATGCTATTGAAAACCTCACATTTTCTATAAAACGTTATGATAAAAAAGAAGAAATTGGAATGTGTTTCCTTTTTACCAGTGAGATTATTTTCAATATCTTATTATTTCTCCTATTTAGAAGATTTTAAACAGCTGATGCAATTTGAGTCAGCTGAAACATAACATTTGACCTAATCTCATTAAAAGTGATTATAAAAATAAATGAAAATCTGTTTCCAATATTTAGAAGGTGAAGGCTAATACCCAAAATATTTTGAAAAAAGAGATAAATGCGCTTACTGTGGATATGTTTCCTGGCATGAGACCTACAATTTTAATTTATTTGTGTGCTTCAGGGTTTACGTAAAATAGAACTGATTTTTCGTGACTGATTATAAGGGCTTTATACATAGCAGAATATTGACAATTGCATTTGAAATTACTATTCATTTAGTTTGTTGTTGAGTTTTTTTCAGTAATGGAGTTTTTGCAACTTTCTTTATCAGTGAAGCAATATTAAGGAAAAATATTATCTTGTGATGAGCTATGATTGAACCTTCAGTGTCTTTGATTTTTTTTTTCTGATTTGACTCCTGCAAATCTTATTTTGCAGGAAAAGCTTAGAGTAAATCGAGGTGTGGTCAGTAAATGCTAAACTTGTTGATATTTGAGTTACTACGTGGACAGAGTGACGTTAACGTAATTACTTCATTCACTGGAAAACATAAACTTTAAAGTCTAATAAAGAGCAACTAAAATTTTCATAAATCAGGAATTGTAGACCCTAAAGTTTCATTTTGGATGAATAAAGAATTTTAAAAAATTCCTTTTTTCTACAGAAGAGGCTTTGTATCGTGGATTTAATGTGAATCATAATAGCAACAAAAAAAAAGTAAATACAATAAAACACCAACTATTCATTTTCGTAAGTGTGATGCATACATTCAAGTTCCTGGATAACTTAGGAATTGATAGAAGCAGGTCTGAAGAAGGATGTAGCCCACTCACTGATTTATATGGAATGGCAGTTTCTGAGCACAGTATTAGAATCTCAATGATTAGAGTCTCAATGGAGCAATCACTGAACAATTTCATGTGGCTTTAACTCTCTTAGAAATATTCATTATTTCTGTGCTTATGTTGTCCAGTAATACCTAATGAATGCAGAAAATATTTTTAACTTTCCTGAAATTACTTCCACTTTATAACTTGCTTCAAATTATCACTATGTATTTCAGCTACAATTTTTCGTATAACATCTCAATATCTTCTTAGGGAGATGCTTTAACTTCAGGGGAACAGAATAGAAAAGTTATCTTCAGTTCATGCACAGACTACATCTACCTGTATAATTTGAAGAAAATGTTCATCATTTTGATGTATCTAATTTAGTCTTCTTCTTTGAGGACTTGGATGCTAGAAGACAAAGTGTTCTTAGAGTGAAAATTATTTAGAGTCTATACTGTGACTATTTTAATCTCTGAATTTTGTGTTGGAGAGGTGGACAAAAACTTTTCCCTGCTATAAGAAGCATTCACCAAGATTGATTGTGAGGAATGAAGGATTAGGTCCTTGTGGTTGAGGATGTATCTCCCTTGTTTTAGTCCCAAGATTAATATAAAACTATATTAATGAGACTAAGAGCTCAGACAAATCTAGTGCTCCTGTCTCCTGTTTATCTGCCCTTAGTATTCCTTTTAGGTATTGATGAATACACTCACAATCGCTTCGTACAAATAGAGAAAAAATAAAATTTTATATATATATATACATATGTATATATATATGCACCCCATATTGCAAAAAATGTGTGTGTGTACAGTCCCATATATTCCTATAGATACAGAGACATTCTTTTCCTCAAAGAACTGCATGCTCTTTTGAGAAGTCCCACTCCATCTTTCTCATACACTCCCTTCAAGTACTGGAAGGCTGTTGTTAGGTCACTCCAGAGCCACCTCTTCTCCAGGATGAACAAACAAAATTCTCGCAGCCTCTCCTCGTAGGAGCGGTGCTCCAGCCCTCTCATCATCCTGTTGCCTCTCCTCTGGACTTGCTCCAACAGGTCCATGTCCTTCCTGTGCTGGGGTCCCCAGAGCTGGATGCAGCACTGCAGGTGGGGTGTCACAAGAGCAAAGCAGAGGGGCAGAATCCCCTCCCTCTCCCTGCTGCTTTTGGCACAATCCAGGATGTGATCGGTTTTCTGGGCTGTGAGTGCACATGGCCAGTTCATGTCCAGCCTCTAATCCAGCAGAACCCTCAAGTCCTTCTTAGCAGGGCTGCTCTCCGTCTGTTAATCCCCCAGCCTGTGTTACTACGGGGGAATGCCCCAAGGTGCAACACCTTGCACTTGGTCTGGTTAAATCTCATGGGATTTGCAAGGACCCACTTCTTGAGCTTGTCCAGGTCCCTCTGGGTGATACCACATCCTTCAGGTGTGTCATATACTGTAACACCACACCGTAATGTGAATTAAAACCCGACAGATCACACCTACTTCTTCCTTTGGATCAGGTGTAAATTTGGAAAAATATTCCCCAGCTATTTCCCGTCATTGCTCTTTGCTTCTTATTGCAGGGAAATCGTAGAAAGCAGAAAATGTATCTTTTTAAATGAAACTAAATTGAAAGGTGCTTTACAGAAAGCAGCTTCAGATCAGACTAGAGCTATTTCAAGGTCACTTGGTACTGTGCTGGGTCCTCAGCAACATATTTCATTTCATAGAATGGCTCCTATTCCACTGTGCTCCTTGCTCCATGTGGATGTGCGGAAGACTTTCTTCTGGCATGCACTCCTGGCACAGGCTGAACTGCTAATGACAATGTAGCCATAGAAAATAAAGTCTGTTTGGTTTGAATTGCAATAAATATCAACAAAATATTATTAAAATAACTAAAACAATCCTAGAAAAAGAAGACACAACAGATTTTTATGCCAATACTGTCTTTGAATTTATAGGCCAAAAAAATCATTTCTGCTGTTTGTCATCATGTTTTTTATGGTGACGATAAGTCATCAAGTGTTGCTGACAATATTATTTGAACTGGTTCTAAATATGAAATAGTTTGTAATTAGCTGAAGAACAGAATTTGACCTTGGGCTATAGAAGAGTTGTGAATGAGTGAAATATGTCAGCAGCATACCTAAAAATAAGAAAGGAAATAGAATACAGAATTTTCAAGTTACAATGATTGATGTGTATACATGTCTATGAAAATGAATGAGCAAGAGTTTTCTAAACACTGGCAAAAGTTAATTAATAATAAATAATGAGGAAAAGGAATTGACTAAATATTTAATAATTAGAAAATTTGATGTAATAATTATTGTTCAGAAGGATGAATGTGAGACAAAAACAAAGTAGCTTTGTATGGAGTCCAGAACTTGATCCAAAGCCTTTGAAGTCAGCAGGAAGCCACTGGCTTCCACACACTTTTTGGCAGCGTTGTACTGTACTCTCAGTGGGAGAAATCTGGCACATCTCTCAGTTGCTCCATAACTCAGTCTGAGGCTTATAATACTGCTTCATCAGTTCATTCCTTTACCTATCTTCCTAAATTAATCTCATGACAGTCCGTTTTATAGACTCTTTATGACCTCTCTCTAATCATGAGGGTGCTTGTAACCTAAATGATGATTTGAGTAAGATTCCCCTATATTTGTCTTTCCTCCCCAGAGTAGAGAACGTTTGCCAGGGTCAGCAATAGAAGAGAGTAACTTACTGGGGAAAGTGGTTTCTATAATATCACAGGTGTATCAATGAATTAGTTAACTTTTTTAAATGAAATCTTTTGCTTATAGATTGTCAGATTTCTGTCCATCTTACTTTTTGCTTCACATCCTGTCTGATAAGCTAAACATTTACCTCCTGCCTGGATTTCTGCCCTTAATGAAATCATCTCCCCTACTTTTTTCAAGAAATGTCAGGTCCTCAAGGAACATGCAAACCAAAAGGAGTAATAATATCTTCAGGCTGTCAGAGAAAGAGCAGGAGCTGTTCAGCAGAAGTGGCAGAAGAGCCAGGAGTGTTGCCACACTGTGAGATCCGCAGCTGAGAGATCGTGGCTCTCTGTACCAGGATATCCTGACAGCTCCCTTAGATCTAAAACCATCCTGACAGGTGTAGCTTGTGCTACCAGAGGATCTGGGCAAAGCTGGACAGCCCTTCAACTGGCTGGGCCTCCGTCCACGTCATCACTTTTGGCTGCGAATCAACTACACAATAGCACAGCAATCCACATGATTTTAATAATCTGATAATTTTAGAGCAATGAAGGCTTTGCTGAAGCTGAAAGTGCTAGTCTGGTCCTGGTCCATTGGTGAAAACTACAAACCTGAGAAATGTAAGAGATTTAAACCAAACCAAACAAAAGTAACCCACAGAAAAACAAAGCCAAAACAAAGCTATGCTAAATAAAACAAACAAGACGAAACAAAGCCCAAACTTTTAGCCATTTCTTTATTTAATATTGTTTAAAATATTTAAGATATAGGAAGCTTTTCACAGTAACTCATTTGTCCTCAGAATTTTTTAAAATGAATTTTTAAAATAATGAATGTTTATGAAAAGAGAAATATATATTAGAATAAAAAATGTGATTTGGGTGGAAACAAGATTAATTTAATTTGCAAAACAGGATACATTATTTTTGGCATAGAATTTCGAATGTGCAAATTCAGTACTTCATTACTGGGTATCTTTCACCTGATGGTACTGGTTTTATCTGTTCTGACTGACTTTTAGGGACTGAAATAATTTTTTTCTGTTTCTCATATTTTCTCAGGATCTATCTAGTTCAATTTACAAAAGAAGGCAAAATAAATGACTGAAAAAAGGAAAGGATATATTACTAGGTCTGTTAGAGGGGTTTTGGTTTGTGTGTTTTGTTGGGTGTTTTTTTTTCCTTTAATAAATTGGAAGGCTTAGAATATTATTTGACGTTCATATGACAACACTGTATGGTTCTGTGTTCTTATAGAGTATTCTGAACACATGTAAAATTGGACGTGCAAATCAATGTCTGCTAAGTGAGTCATCCGGTTCAAGTAACTAGTGCTGACGGACAATCACCCTAACAAAAAAATTTTTTATGAAGGGAGGAGCAAGTAGGATTACAAGAACGCAATTGTCATTGTTGTTAAAAATTAATTAGATACAGAGACTTCAGATTTGATGGGTGAACACATGAGCAAAATGCAAGCAATCAAAATGAGAGAACAAATGAAGTTGTAGGAACATGGCTGCTGACATGTAGAAAATCCAGAAGTATATCACAGGAGTCATTGTAAACTAATACATATGTATATGGCACATAGGTACTATAAATTAAAAAAAAAATATTTTTAGGCTCTCAAATGTCAGAGAGACATCACTATTTCTCTTATAATGAATATGTTTTGAAATATCACTCTTCTCTTCTTTCTCCCGTTGTTCTGATTCACTCTTTTAAGAGAAATCACACAAAACTTAGTGCTACTTTCTTCTATAAACTGAATAAAATTATATAGGTTTTCTAAATTTCTTGAAAATATAACCTCATCTTGATTTAAAATATGGTTTATACATCGAGGTAAAGTAAATAACTTCCTTTTTTTTCCTGTCATTTGAAAGGAAAAATTCCAAGGAAATTGTGGTTTGTTGCTCACAGAGATAAATTTATTTGGACTTTCAAATGTCAGATTACTGCAAAACAGGTTTGTACCAGCTCGTGTTTAGAAGCAGCTCAGGCTTATAAAAGCAGAAAAAACTCACTCTGTAGAGGTCACTGAGAATGTTGACACAATTTGTTCTAGAACTGCTCCTCTTAATTGTCTTAGATGTCTTTGTAACCCACAGTATGGTAAAAGAACTATTTCATTGTGAAATTTATATTAAATTGAAACAGTTAGTTTTTTTTGCTTGTCAGAGCCAAATATAAGAAACTGAGACAGAAGAAAAATACAGTAAAATCCTGACAACTTGTATTTCTCGTTTCTCCTAGCTGGTCCTATGAACTTTCCCTAAATTATGGCTGCACGAGTGATATCTAAAGTAAAACAAGGACAGAAATACAGCCCCCACTCCCCCTCCAAAAAAAAAAAAAAAAGGATAATAGTAGTTCAATTACTGATAGTTCCTCTCAATCTTTGTTACTGCTTTCTTGTAAAAAAAGCATGGGAGAAAGAGAACAGAAATCTAGTGTTTCAGAAATAAAACTAGATGCACTTTGAGGCGTACTTTCTTGGAGTCCATTAACTCTCAGTGGAAAGGTAGAAAAAGCAGACTTCTGGAAACCCTACAGATCCTGAGTACTATAATGGAGGAAGTTGTTTTTAAATAAGACTTCAGTAGAAAATAGATAGTCTGGTAACATGTAAATTTGAACTGCTAAATGAGTAGTAAAGAAAATAATAATTGGAGACATTCTGCCAAATAAATGCCTTAGATATATTTCAGTTTGTTATGGGCTAGACAGTCATCTGACTTGTTTGGTCAGTTGCAAGTTAATTGTAGGAATGGGACATGCTATCAAATAAAATTAGTACTGGTCTGTTAGCCACACCCTAATCAAAACAAAAGGACTCAATTAGTTGCTGCTGTGATTTCCAATAGCATTTTAGGTCTATTTGTTGCATTCTTGGGATGAAAACCAGAATTCTGATTAGATATATCCTTTAGTAAATTATCAAATAATAAGACATTTACATATTTATGTATTAAAGCTTTAAAATTTTGTTTGAGGTTTTGCTCTGCTAACTGATGATGATAATTGATTTTAACAAGACTTTTCAGTAAATGAGAGATTTTCAGCATGCAGAAAAGAAAGAACTAGTTCCCTGAAAAAGTTCTGCAGTAGACATAAAACTTGAAGAAAGGTACATGGGGTGTGAACACCATCTTACATTATTCCCTGTAATACTTAAATGTGATGACTTGGAAGCATTTTTTCGATATTTATCAGATTTGAATTTACTTCCATTTGAATTCCTCCTGTCATTGTCCCTTGCACAGTTCTGGACAACATCTCCAATGAGATTTTCTGAGTCTGCTATTTCCATCTGCAGTTGCTGGTGCAGGTTTTGGATATTTCTTTTTTTGACTACCTGTAGTAACATGTAGGAAGAAGCAGATTTATAGCTTGTGGAGTTAAGGATTGTGTCCTATTAATACTTATGGCCTCAGTAGTAAATAGTTTTAAGTAACCCTGCATGTGAATGTTGGTTCACATAAGTTTTGCATCTGGTAAATTGTGTGGTGAAAAACAAAAAGTATCAGAGAATTATGCACACATATTTGTACACAGAAATAATACAAAAAATTGCTGTTCTTTCGACTACTGACAATAAATGAAATATATAAAATGTCCATAATTACTTTTCTAGTTATAAAAGAGCATATCTAGAGGGTCTGGTTAAAAGACTCAACCTAGTAAAGATCCTCAGATCTTTCTGTGACCCAGGGTTTCCATAGGTGTTCAAGATTGCTTTCCCTTGCAATAGAGATAATAATTTCCTTTTACTTGAGGGAAGTACATTAAAGCTCTTAGCACATTTGAACTTAGGGCGTGAGTCTACATTTTAGGTGAACAGAGGAACAGAGAGCTTAAAAGGAAGCAATGACCAGAAAAGTGTGTGTTGAACTGCCTTAATAATTTCTTCTTTTTTTTTTTTTATTATCTCAGCCACACAGTTAACACACTTCCCTCTCCAAAAAAAAGAAACGAAAAACCAAACCCACCAAAAAAAACCACAGAAAGCCTGACATATCAAAACTAGTCTTTCAAAAGCAAATTCCATTTAGCTACAGAATGTACAGTGCACTGGGTTGTATTTCAAATGAATACATGAATGACAACTCACTTCAGTTTTTCATTTAAGGCATGAAACTGCAATCCGTGCTGCTACTTAACACTGAAGAAGTATCACTGAATTAATAGAATTGCCTGAGTGAATGCTATTCACAGCATGAATAAGGATTGTAAAATAATTTTAATCTTCTTGGAATGACCAAGTGCTTCGGTCACGTCACTGAAAAATGTTTCATATATATTAATTCTTTGGTGTTTCAAACATAATCTTTTTGTATCTTACCCCTCTCTCATGTCCCCTTCTTTAAGTCAGTAAGTAATATATGTAAAGGCTTAAAAGAATCATGAAATTCTCATGCATTACATAAATAGCATTTTGAATAGTTACTTGATGCAGTAAATCCTTGGTCAATGAGTCATAATTATTATTTTTAATTAAATACAAGATTACTACCTTTGATAGATTTAAAGTTTTGATAGTAAGGTTTGGCAACTTCTCATCCTTCTGTTAATTCATTTTCCTGATTCAAAGGCCAGAAGTAACTCAATGACTCTTTTTCAAAGTCTAATAAGATACACTCTGAAATTAATTTAATTTACTCAGTCAATAAGCAACATATCATTGTAGCTAAGCATTTTCATCAATGTACACCTAATGATTGAATGGATCACCATAGGAAACTTTATTAACTTGGCTACTGGCTCCAACTCTAATCTAGTTCCCTTGTTAATTTCATCTGTTATATATAAAATATGTTTGAAATTATTTTAATGATAATTATGTCTGGTTAGTAAAATAAGACCCCAAAATTCAGATTTTAGATTGATTTTTCCCCTTTATTTGTTTTATGTTGCATTTTATTGCCTATTTTGTAAGACTCATATAGTAGTAGAATCTTGAATTGTGTCAAGTAGCCATCATAGAGAAAAAATTTTGTTAAAGACACCTTATTCAATTCTGGTGTAATATCACCCTCTCTGGTGATATTCCCCTTGTTTCTATTTTGATGATAAGCAAAAACAAAATTCACAACTGTTGTTCATCTATATTCTCATGAGGAACTTCAAAGGAAGATAAATGCTTACAAGTAATATTACTTTGTAGAGATTCTGTGTACTCCAAAAGTTTTGCTGTTGCTGCTGAAGATAAGCATAGACCCTCCAGAGGAAAAGGGAAGAATATTTCAAAAATATATCAATGTATGCATTTAACACACAAAGGATATCTATTTGACATTTGATAACATATTGTGATTCAAAATGTAAAAAATATTCTGCTTGATTGTAAATTTATTGTCTGATAGTTCTTATTTATAGCCATCCCAGAATCACAGTGTGGGTGAGGTTGGAAGGGACCACAGCAGGTCATATAGTTCAGCATCTCTGTTCCAGAATGGTCATCCCAGAGCACAGTGCACAGGATTGTATCCAGATGGCTTTTGAATATCTGCAGTGAGGGAGACTCTCCAAAACTCTCTGGGCAATCTGTTCCAGTGCAGAGTCACTCACCCACATGATAAAGAAGTTCTTCCCCTCTAATTTAGTCATATTAAGTTTGGAGGTTTGTGGGGAAAGTGCCATAACTGGCTGTACACACTGGAACACTGTGAAAGTTCCTTCAAGCATTTTGCATGGTGTAAAGCACCTGAGTTTCACTATAGTTCTTGTTCTGTTACTCTCAATTTTTGTCTATCTATCTTGTCTATATTGAAATATATCTGTCTGAAAGAAAGTTGTAAGCAGGACATAAAAAAAAAAGAAGATAAGTCATTTAATGTATTTATGTCTGCCCCATTTAATGAATAGGTATCAGTTTACTAAATATTTGGTGACACGAACTTGAAATTGTAGTTATTCTGATCTTTCAAACTTGTCTGGTGAAAACATCAAATAGTAACATACATTTGTAAGAGTCGATACAATATGAGGTTTAAAAAAAAGGCCAGGTGGAATTTTTGCTACTGTCTTGGCTGTCCTCTGTTGAGGGTAGTAAACTCAAAAAAAAAAAAAAAAAAAAAAAAAAAAAGTTAAATAATTTTTTAAAAAAANAGTATCTCTTAAAGAGCAAAACTCAATATCGTAACACATTAGTAGCTACCGCTTGTCTCATGCAAGAGTCAGTAGCAACCTATAGAAATTAGGCCACTGTATAAAGTAATTAACATGTCTGTATTAAGGTTCAGGGGTCAATGTACAGAAGGATTTAAAGTCAGATGTACATATCGTCTTACTAGGCAGGAAGGTGCACAGTGCTGTTATTGGATATTGAATCATCAGCATGGAAGTTGCTCTCACCTGGTCTACCAGTATTAATTTTTTTAAAAAGTCAATATTTAGTAGAGCTGAAGGAGATGAAAATGGCAAAAATGCCTCCCGTTGTCAAAGGAAAGAAAAGAATAGGTTTATTGTAAAAAAAACCCAAACAAACAAACAAGCAAACAGGAAAAGAATGTGTCTGGGAGGATGGAAAAGTGAGAACGGAGAAACAGAAAGGCTAAGTTATTGTTATACTGATATCCCAATATGGGAATAAACATTTTTGATTTGTTCCTGAATGGGAAGAAGACAGAAAGTTTGTCTGCCTAGAAGCGAGGGAAACTGAACCACATCTAAAGGAGGATAGGCCATAATGATGTCACACATGCAGACTGAGGGTCCTTAAAAGCTTTGTGAACATCTCTCAGTGCAGTACCATATTGGAATACTGGGATCACAGCCGAACGAGATATCTCCAAAACAGGCAGAAACCTGGCCACATTTGCACAACATCATATTTGGGCTAACTAGCACTACTGGAAAATACTAACCCTATTCTTTGCTTGTTTTATACATCCTTCTACCATCTCTGCATTTCTTCCACCTCACAATTAAAAATAAGCCTACAACTTGGTACCTACGCTTTGCAGGAGAAAAAATGATCTGTTAAAAAAAAATAAAGAGAAGAGGACAAAAAATAGAAAAAAAGGCATTTTGGTCCTTGTCCCATTTATATCAACTCTTACACTCTCACATGGAGGCTGCCAGACTCAAATTTTTTGCAAAGGTTGCAAGTCTCTTTTTTGTGGTCAAAGCTGTGAACAGATGCACAAAAGGAGAAGACAGACATTTAAAAGAGTCACAAGGACGGAATAGATACAGGGAAATTTTTAAACCTGAGATACTCCTACTGTGCAGCCAAATTCACTGCCAGTAATCCACAGATGTACAGCACATGGGTGTGCAAAGCTGTGACTGTTAGAGGTGTGAAAGGAGTTCTTAGTATGTTTATTGAATAGCAAACGTACCCATCTGTTCTGCTGAAATAAGTAAGATCTGCATCTAAAATCTCGTACATTTGGGAAATTAACATTTCTGGGGAGTGACATAACAGAGGTAACAAGGTGTGCTCCCTGATACTGGCATGGGTAAACTTATTCAGTATCCAAAAGTAAATATTCAGGGCTTATAAGAACCAGTTGCGCATTTTTTCTCACTTATGTTTCTGTCATGTTGTTTCCTGTCTCTTCAATTTCAGCCTGTGTTATCTTTGCAGAGCAGAGCAGCAGCATACCTGGCCAAACACCTCTTTTATGTATTATGAATAATGGCAAGGAAATTGAGCAACAGTCCCCATGGTAGATATTTATGTAATGGTGAGTTCAAAATGGAAGGTTCTTAATAATTTAACAACAATCCTGAGGTTTGAATAAATAGCAAGAAATATCATGAAAACACCCCTTTGATTTAGGACCCTGAAATTTCCTTCACAAAACAAGATGGCACTGCAGATCACCCTAAAGAGGAAAAAAAAAAAAATGTACTCCAAGCCAGGTGTAGCTGAGACTCAAAATTTTTCCATAGGGCAGCTACCTGAACTCACTACATCTCTGAGTCTGAATTTGAGTAGGTAAACAGCACCTGTCTAAGTGCTAAGTCTCGTTGCTATCAGTAAGGAGGGGAACAGTTATCTAAGTTCTCTAGGGCTCAATCACACAGATATTTCTTGAGCACAACTTATATATATGTACATATCCACTCTATAGGAAACCCTATTATAACCATAGATCTTTACTGAGATCATAATAGTTAGAGCACTCGCCCAAATACAGGGATAACAGCATTAATTTGTCTCCATCATTCAACTGGAATTCTGCCCTTCCAGAAGAGGAGGCTTCAGCTGTGAAAAAGCTATAAGCTGTATGTTTTCTATAAGGGCTCTATCTTGTTCTCCTTCTATAGTTTTAAAGTTGTCCTAGAGAACAGCAAAGAATGTATAGTATTTGCAGGGAGACCACCATGCAAAAATTATCATGGTGCTAGCTTAATGGGGGAAAGCAGAGTTCTTAATCTTTCACGTCTGTGACCAGTTTTATTTATGCATTTAAATTAATCATTTAATTGAATTTATTAACAATATTAAGAACAAAAATGAAACCACCACCACCAAATAATAATAACAGTAACAATAATAATTTTTAAAAATCATCTTCCCCCATGTGTAAAGATAATTTTGGAAGCAGGACTCCCATATCTCAGTTCAATTTCCAAACCACCAGGTTAACAAAGTTGCATCTCCTGTTAGATGAATACTATAGAGTGTACTGTTATCTCTGTGTTAGATATAACTTTTCATTTTAAAAGCGAATTTTTTTCCCTGTTGTATACAATGACAAAATGAAATTAAGAATAAGAATTCTGGAACAATTTTGAAGCCTGAATGGCCCTAATCAAGATATAACTGAGAAGTGCTTTCTTACTCTATGCTTTAAGGTTATAAGATCCCATCCCCACCGTCTTCCCCGCTCCAGAATCTTTATCTTTCTCTCACAAGGCTGATATCAGATGCAAAACAAAACCTCTAGTGGTTTTATATCATAATGATTGTAGTAACTGTACTTTTCAGAAAAAAATCTTTTTTTCTCCTACTAATTTTACTTTCTATGTGAATTGTTCTCATTTGGCAAAGTGATAGGAAATTATTTTTGTAGTTTTTGAAGCTGCACAGAGATACCAGGGTTCTTTAAAAAGAAATAATAGAACTGGATCAATACTCTTCTGCTTATCATTTTGTTAGCAATACTGAAAGGTCACAAAACAATGAAAGTTAAGAACACTGTGCTCGAATTCCAGACATCTGGAAAATGTGGCATGAACATGCTCTGTGTAGTCTTCATTTATTCACTATTTGTGGCCAGTCTCGAAAGAACTTTTGATGCTACCAGGTCTCGTGCTTTTTTCCCAAGAAATTGTCCTCCCACACTACAAGAGTAAAGATTTGTGCTAAAAATTAGTTACTATGAAGTTTCACTTTAAAAGGTACTTGATCAAATTGAAGTTATAGAGGCTGAAATGGACAACTAGACATAGTTAAAACAGGGAGATTAGCAACTTGCTACTGGGAAAAATATTTTAATCTGTAAAATTAGTAAAGGGGGCATAAAGGTAAAAGAAAGATGTCAGTATTTGAATTGCGTATAACCTCACCAACCAGTGGCCAGTGTGACTGTGTGGGAGTTTACAAAATGGAAGTGCATTTCAGCCTTGGGCACTGCAAACAGTGTATTCATACCAACCTGCAGGTTGCACTAAAAATCACCTGTGGTTACCCGTAACTCTTTCCTATGGCAGAGACATAAAAATGTTGCAACTCAAATCAAGAGGCAGTAAGTAATTAATTTGAACTCATTGATAGTCATATTTCACAGAATTTGTTTTATAATATTCAGACTATCAATAGAAAACACTGAAGGGAGACATTTGTTTCAGAAATATCTCTTCATTAAAGTATAGTGGTCCCTTACATTCATTGCTACTATAGTTTTCTTCATTATTCAATAGCACTTTCAATCCCCATGTGTGTGACTTTCATTATTATGGATCATTTTTCCTTAGGATGTGTGATTTAATTTTAATGCAGGAATCTAAATCAAAATCCTTTGCTATTTAGTGGCTCTCTGGTGTAATAAAAGAGAGTAAGGCTTAGCCCTCTTCTTTTGTGCTCAGAAGCATTTTGCCGTGTATTTGAATTATGATAAAATCAATTGGAAGAGCCTGACAGTGAAAAGTAGGAAGAAAGTTTCCCTATATAAAGCTGGAGAATAATTACAGCTTTTTATTTTTCCAGCACAAAAATGCTGCAGGCAAATAGCTTGTTAATTCAGCATCTATCACCATTTAACCTTGTTTGTCCTCTCATTGATAAAATAACACAATTAAAAGAATTTCCCTTTGAATTATCAGTGTCTGAAGTTAAAATGGCCTGTGTTTTATGAAAGCTGTGTTCTCTTTTCGTTCCAAAAAGACATGTCTGAATTGTTCTCTGAGGCTTGTTCACTCTTAGCATCTCTGGGACTGCAGCACCAATGAAAGCTTTTCTCTTTCTGGCACATAGCCAAGGCAAGCCATGATCTAATACTGCAAATTATTTTTTCTCTTTTGCGCTGGGGAACTACTGTGTTAAAAGCTAGCTTCCTTTCCTAGCTCCAGGAGAGTGAGGCACAGACAGGTGTAGCCCCTTTGATTGCACTGAAACCAGTCTCAAGGCCCTCCACAGTCGATGCTTCAGTGCACAAGCATGAAGGAGAATGAGCGCATTTTTCCTTATTCTCCATTTTTAAACCATGGCCTAATCAGCAGCTTCACAAAAGTGTCTTGGCTTGTGAATATTTTTTTTCTCTGTCTGAATACAAAGCTGATACATGGGAAATTACAGCACTGAAAGAATCATGCCATTTTTATCCAGGTGCTGTCTGTCAGTTCTGGCATGATCTTGAGCCTGAAATTCAAGAAATACAAATGATGTTAAAAAAAGTCACACTTCAATACAGGTAATGTCAAGCAAAAAAACTTGATCTAGGGCTTTGTGCCATAGAAGACGAATATGCTCTCTGTTTTTTTGCTACCACCCCTCACCCCAGCCGAAGAAGAGGGAAGAAAAGCGGAAAAAAGATTCACCTGTTGAAAATACTTTGGGAATGGCAATAAACATGGAAACAGTGTTATCTGCAATGTGGAAAAATAAATTTTCTATTTTATTAGATTTGCCTCAGATTTTCCTGCTGTCTTCATGCCAGTTCACCTTAAGCTGGTCAATACAGCTGAGCAGCTGACAATTCCCTATCTCTAAAGGTTCTCCTGCTGCTGGTCCTGTTGCTGTTCCAAATGATGGTCAACGCTTTCACTGTAAAGACTTTCCCAGATTGTAACTTAATACCTGATATTTGTTAGGGGCTTTTTCCTGTCTATAAGCTTAAATGATCCTCTGGGACTTCTGCAACGTACACTACTCTATGCTAGAAGCCTGTCATTTCTCAGGAGAAAAGCAAGGTTGGCTGGATTCAGGAGGTGGTTGAGTGAAGTAATTTGTTCAGTTTCATGTCGGGGGGGTATCTTGCTGTTGGGTAGCTGGGTCTGTTCTTTTAGTTGTATCCCTGACACCCTTCCCTGGTGTGATGCAATGTTGGAGGCAATGCACATTTCTGCAGGGTGATGACAAAAGCCATCGTTGATGATTTAATGCCAGTTTTGTGATGGAATAAATGACATCATGCAAAAAATGCTATGAAGAATCAGCTCCTGCTATATTACAAAATAATTGCATAGCTGAGCCTTTTCCCAGCTGAAGTTCTGCTTGAGGGTAGGGTTGAAAACTAGCCTTGATGTGATGTTCTTCGCTGTCTGCTCTCCCCTGCAGCATGCTACTGCTCTCCACTTTTGATGTTTGTCGCTTTCTTACTGTCATGAGTGTGTTTCTGTGAGGATGAAGTAAACTGAACCACGGGTCACCTCACTATGCCCTTCCCACCAAACTTCATCATCAAACTCGGATGGACCCCCAGTCAGACAAGATGAAGAACTCTACTTGGGTTTCAGAAGCCAGATTTTGTCCCTTCTTTGACCTCTAAAGGTCTCTTATCACTCTGTCCCTTATTCTTAGAACATTAGAAGTGTGGTTTAGACCATTAAGTTCTTTGGCTTCATGTCTTGCTTTCACCCTAGTTGATTCAACAGATCATTTTACATTTAATTTTGAGAGTCATGAGTTTGTCTTTTCCCTGTGCTGTCTGCCAGCTCTCTCAGCACTCATGGATGAAAATGTATTAAATGTAGATTTTATAGCTAATATTGATATTGGGTCAACACTATGGCAGAGGAACACCCTGATGAAAATAAATCAAAATTGTTTCAAGGAAAGTCTTCCCTTTTTTCGTGTTGGGAGCTGACTGTTTCACAGCTTCAGCCCTTCCTGTTCATCTGACAGAATGGTCATGGACATTTCTTGGATGTGTGAGAGAGTCACAGAGAACAGACAAACTGATCTGAATATCTCTCTCCCAGCTGAAAAATGTTTAGTTCAAATTGTTGCTACTTTATAGCCTGTCATAGGCACTGATTCAGTTATGAGGAATGCCATGAGTGCTTCATAGTCATACCAGAGCTGCTTACAACAGAATATCTGTTTTGCTGAGGATGGTTTTTTCGTTGGTTGGGTGGTTTGGGTGGTTTGGGGGGGATTTTTGTTTGTTTTTCCTTTTACTGAAGAATTTCAAATCAGAAATAATATATTTTTGTCTTCAGAAAGAACATTTTGGAGATTCTCATTCTTTGTTACTCAGTCAGGAAATCAACCATGGAATGCCATCTCCCTCTTCAAAAAGAAAAAACAGCGCAATATGGAAAATGTCATGATTTCTGTGGTATGCTCTTGCTGATTGATCATCTGAGAAAAAAGACACTTTAGTCAAATTACAAATAAAAAGAAACAGAGCAGTATCATATACAGCGTAAATATTTTAATTTTTTATTGCTCTTTCAGAAAGAAACAGATGCTTTTCAATTTAAAAAAAAGTTTTAGGTCTAATTTTTTGTCATATAATAAATTCAATGGAAAATAATTAATACATTATTCCCATTTTTAATTTATTCCTGTCTTGCACTAGGGATTACATTTAATTTTTAACCTTCTAGGTCAGTTCTGGAGCAGGATTAAAATGCTTTTAAGGAGTGTAATCCTACCAGCTCATGAGAATGTGAATTCTCTCTTCACATAATGTTATCCCTTCTTGCCTGTTTCACTTAAACATCTTGGAAATGGTGTCAAAGTTGATGTATTTATGGAAGCTGACAGGTGATAGATGCTAGGGGAGCAAATGTGTCCTCCAGGTTATATCTACTGCAGAACACTCTTCAAGCCACCAAGGCAATGATACAATCCATGGGGCCATGTATAAAGACCAGCCAGCAGAAGAGTAGCTCATATCCAGGGTCTGTCATTCCTATGAATGAATGTTCATATCTAGATTTTTATGAAGTCTAGTATTTACCAGCCTGGATGCCCTTTGGAAGTAAGTAAACTTTCATAAATCATGTGAACAGTTCAGAATAAGGGCATTCTCCAGTCCTCATACAATATCTCTGTTCTATCTCTTTTCATTTAAAAAAAAAAAAAAAAA
>VZRR01006994.1:85956-105778 GCA_013398015.1 Oreocharis arfaki
AAAAAAAAAGAAAAGGAAAAAAAAACCAGGAGACCTCTTTTCTTGCTTTCATTTTCCCAAGCTTTTGTCAGTGCTTTCAGAATGCATCAGCACTCTAAGACAACACCCTGTCCTCATTTCTACACATTGTTTGTGTACCAGGCTCAGAACTGCCATTTCAAATCACAGTACATTGATCTTTAATGTTCTTTTAATTTAGGCTAAAGATGCAGAAGTCTTAGCTCAGTTAGGCTGTATGCTGACCTGCATCTGAACTTCTTACCAGCTGCTCTTAGGTCTCTGACAACGATTCTTTTTTTTAAAACCACAAATAATAATAATAAAAAAAAGACATTCTAGGCTGTTTTTAATTACGTTTTAACATTATTATTGTTCAGTCACTTACAAATGTGTGCTTTCAAAATGGTTGTAAGGGATACAGGATTTAAACATATGCAATAATCTCGCTTTCTTCTGTCTCATTCGCTCTTTAGATCTATTGCTGTTATCTGATTTACTAAGACATAGCAGCTGGTATGGCCTTTTTGAGCTCGCTTTGCAAGATTAAATTCTACCACCTTGACCTAGCATAAATACTGAGAAGTGGCACAGGGCAGGTTCATCATGGGATCTGGTGCATGAAATTAATGCTGGAAAGTAGGATAACAGAGTGACAGTGACATGGATGTGTCGGTCTGGATAATCCTGGAGTTCTGGAAAAGGGGAAAAGTTCAGTAAGACACCATTACCTTACCGAGTATTGCAAAAGGAAATAATGTGTTCCCACATAAGATGTTTGGGGCGGAGAAGAGTAGCAGGAGTAGGATATTACCATGTTTAAAAATGATTGATATGCTCTCAAAAATGAGCTTCTGCATTCTTCTTCTCAGCCTGACATTACAGTTTGCACTTAGTTCAGTTAGAAAAGAATAGAAATTCTCCTGAAAAAGTTGGAGCAGTGAAACTGGAAGCCGGTCCTGTGATATCAATAAATGAAGCTCCCTTCACTGGATATTTTAAGCAAGCATAGACTGCAGAAATAACTCTTTTTTTTTTTTTTTTTTTTTTTTTTTTTTTTTTTTTTTTTTTTTTTTTTTTTTTTTTTTTTTTAAACAGAAAGTATGACTAAAAATGAGGGTATTTTTAGTATACTTCTAATATTCTTGCAGAGCCAATTTTAGCTTAACCTTCTCTTTCTGAGGCATGATGGAAAGCTGCAAAAACTGTTGTGTTCTTGGTTTCATTCCCAACGGCATACTGGCATACGACTTTCACAAGACTGCCTTGAGCAGTATTCTGTAAACTAAATGATGATTATGCGTATATGAGCACTGGGCCAATAAAGCACAGAATTTGCTATTCACTTTTATGACTGCTGCATGGCATCCCTTTCTGTTAAGGCAAATAGGCATCTTTTTATATTAACATGCTGAAGAAAATAAAAATCAACTCAAAAGTCTCTGTGTATGAATATGCACACAAACAGAGTTTCAATTAATCATATATTCTTTGGATGCAAGGAAAAAGGAATGATTTGGCTGGTTTATTATTATAAATTTGAAGGTACCAATTTATTTCCAAACTGAAATTTTGCTTTTCGTTCAAACTAGACACGGTAACTCCCAATAAAATAATAACTTGGTCTGCAGTAAATGTCATTCTGTAGTACTGTTCAGAGCACAGGCTCCTAAAGGGCAAAATTGACTCAATCTTAAAAAAGAAAATTTACAAAAAACCTCCACCTATAACAGATGCTCTAGCATATGGCTGGATTTTAAGTGAGTGCATAGTTGAGCACAGAAAATAAATAAGGGCATGACAAGACCCCCCCCTTCTCCTTTTGCCCCATAGATACACTAATCACATGGTCACCAGATGGCATATACAGAACTTTGAATGCAGTACAATATTTATAGCCACCAATTTGTGGCCTTGAAGTCAGAATATTAAACTGTTTATTTCATATGGCTGAAAAGAGGCGCTTTATTGCTGTTTTTTTTTGTTGTCATTACTGCTGAGAGCCCAGGAAAGAACTGGTTTGTGCAACTGAAGCAGGCAACTTTGCCTTGAAATTGCTTCAGTGTTCTTGCATCCTTGGTGAAGAGAGCAAAGCTGGTTGTAAACTTGGTTGTAAATTAGTCTGGGAACCTCTACCACCTTAATTTATTCCTATCCTGCGCTAGACATTCCATTTAATTTTTAAACTTCTGGGTCGGTTCTGGAACAAGATCAAGATGCTTCCAAAAAATATAGTCCTACCAGCTCACAAGAACATGGATTCTCTCTCCTCATAATGTTATTCCTAATTGAAAATCTTGGCTGAAAAGCACTGGACTTATTTTTGTTACATAGCTGGGGAAAGTTGATCAGCTCCCCACTGTCACATGGTCTCCAAGGGCAAATATGGCAAGGGGGGCTTTGCTCCCGACCCTGGCATCAACGTTATCCCCATGTCCCTCTTAGGTGGAGGGGATCACACTGCACAGAAGCCACTCCAGTGCTGAGGTAGCATCTGGATCCTATGGCACTTGGCACTTTCTCCCAAAGTCTGATTTTCTCCCAGTTATTACAAGAGCAACAGCCGTGCTGGATGCCAAAATGTGTTATTTGCTCTTACTGTTGGAGGCCACAAGAGGGAGAAGAAGATAACAAAGCCGCAGCACGAGTGTCTGCGTGCTCCAAATCCTCTTTGAGCTGCATAAAGTCTGTCTGCTCCTCCAGCTTCCTGGGTTCAAGTAAACAATCATTAAGCTTTCAAAATCTGAACATCAGAAAATCACAACTGAAAGGTAAATGGAAATGACATTGGAACAATGTTCGCCTTTATGTTGTACCATACCCTAACTGACAAGGACAGAATATTTCTTCCCGAAATAATACTAAATGCCTCATAGGAAAGAAAATTTACAAATACTTTAATACTAATAGAAATCCAATCAAACAGAACACATTTCTGCCTGGAACAAATTTACGAAAAAACAGTGTGTAGGTTTTTCCTTGATAGAAGATACTGCAGAAGCTTGCATAGATTTTGGGGGTATTGAGCCTTTATGAATTGAAAGAAAAATATTCAGTTTCTTTTGTGAGTGTTCTTTTATATATGAAGAAACTGATAATGCATACTCTGACTATTTTAAGGAAATTAATTTGCATTACAGAACAAACTTCTCAGATGCAGTTGTATTAAAAAAATTACAGTATCATTACGAGTCTGTAGACTTGTGAATGCAAAATGTAGGAAATATATAGTGTTTCTACCAGACACTACATCAGCCTTGCTAGTATTAAAAAGCCCAGAATGATAAAGGTGTATTATCACCTTTTAGAGTGTTTATGTAACCATATTCATGAGCTTACACTGTCAACTAGAGACTTTTAGTGAACTCACTGTTTAACAACATTGCTGAAGAAAGTATGCAAAGATGATGTATGAAACATATTATCCTGGGCTATAAAATACCCTTTCACTTTCTTCCTTTTGCTTTATTATTTGAATGCTGTGTTTTTAACATTGTTTGAAGACCACCAGGGGACTGTGGCAATTCATAATGTTGCAACACCGAAAATAAAGTGTTTGATTTATTTTTAATGTGAATACAGTAGTGATTTTTTTTGTCAGAAGCCATGGGGAACAAAGTTGGATATTAGACACTATCAGCTTTCATTTAATGTACTAGGAAATGTAACTAGATCATAAACAGAGATATGATTTAAAAATGCACTCTTTTATGTTTAATGAAATGATATTAAAATGTTTTGCTGCAACAAACAGAATATGTGCATTTCTAGCAAAATTGTAAAGCTTCTATTGCAAAAGAAAAATAAAAAAGAATATGGAGAGGAGAGATAGATGATAAGAATTAGCAGAAACTGCAATTTTTCACATTCAATTTTATTCTGTTTCTGAAATGATTTTTTGGTTTCAATTAATTTATTCACTCAATTTTCTTTTCTGATCTAAAACACAATAAGCAGCAAAAGTTAAGATGTGAAAATAAATGGGCAGAACAGCTAAATGATTTTCAATGTTTTGCCTAATTTTATTCAACTGCTCATGAAAGACCAATTAAATTACATATGCAGATCTTTGTAACAGGAAGCCAAATCAGTTTAGTATTTTTTGGGGAATGACAGAATGATCTCATACTGTACTTCTTTTGTTTTCTCTTTTTGTGTTTTTTTCATATTGTTTTCTCTTTGAAAAATTAATTTTAAGTTGTGCATTCTGTTTATGCCTTATAGAAGATGAAATACATATTTTCATCATAAAACTGTAGGGTTTTTATCACGTCTCATTGTGTCAATTCCATACTTTTCCTGTCATATCTCCAGTGCAGATTGCTTGAAAGTTAGACAGTCAATCTCAAGAAAACAAGATGAAAATAACTTTGCCTTAATGCAACAAGAGCAGTAATTTTGTTTAAATTTACATAGACTTCACAGGTTTTTTCCAAGTACATTTTTTGTTTTTTCCTTTCTAGGTGGAGACATCTTTTATAGATCTAGGAACTGAAACTTTCAAACTCAGGTGTTGTATTCTATAATAAGCTATCAAGATTAAAAAGAAAAAAAAAAAAGAGGTTCTATTCCTTTCAGTGTTCTCGTTTCTTATCACTTCAGTTCATGATAAAGATCACGATTTTGCTATAGTTGTTGTTTTAGCTTTCTTACTTAGCATGATAGCAAGCTTGATCATGGTTAGATTTACTCAAAAACTATACAGAACAGCTGTACAGAAATGTGCTTTTTTGTTGTTTTGCTTTGTTCTGTATTGTTTCTTTTACTGCAGAGGGTTACAAAATATGCTGGAAACCCTAAACTGGTCTCAGGCTACAACAAACGGTGTCACTGCTTACCAAATGACAGATGCTTCACTGTTGTGACAGCAGTAGTTGCGTGGGCCACCTGGAAGAATAGAGACCACCACTTACTTGCAAGCCACTGTCATAAAATGCTCCTTGATTTACCATCTGCTTTTATGAAATGCCCATGAAATTAAATACCTTAATGGAAGCACGGAATGGGATGGTATGGGGTGGTTCAGTGTGAAACTTTGTTTGTGAGTTCAGTGAGGGAATAAACCACAACTGCTCTTGTCTATGTTGTGCTCTTATGGTTTTGAAAATCTGTACTCTGCTTCTCTGCCTGTCATAAATCCAATTAACACTGGATATCAGCTTTTATTGTAAAATGCCACATTTTTATGCATTATTCTTATTTTTTCTCAACAAAATAGTTTTCAGCCCTTAGAAACTGCAAGTAGATTGCTCAAATTGGTAGCATTTATATAATGTCAAATACCACCATATTTATGATACAAATTTACAGGCAAATGAGCTATTTATTTGAGTACAGACATGTGTGTGTTTCCTAGATCCGATTTATATTACTGTAATAGATTTAATTATATAGACCTTGTTTTCATATCAGTTTACAGAGAGAGTTATTTAGATGCAAGTCTTCTGCTGTAAGGAAGAGTTATGTAGGAGAGGCTTAAATTAATAAAATATATTTCCAGAGAATACTTAAATCAACAAGAAAGGAGTTGGGAGGAATACTTTTATGCACATAGTATTATTAAAAGGAAATATTCAGTTTTTTATTACCTCTTATAATTATTAGCCTCCATGGATTCAGTCTACAATCACTAAAATATATGTTTGATTCATAATAGAGGTTATAGAATTTTCCCCAGTACTCGTGTGAAAAAAGATTTGAAACACAGAATTGGAGAGATTTGCTAAGTGCTAAGGGCAAAAAGAGAGGAACATTTTAGCATTAGTAACTGCAACTTGTGCAGGTGACTTCTACTTTTTTACGTCATCTGAGCTTGTCGCTTGTCTTTACAGACACAGCTAATGTTTGGAAAATTTTTTTATTGTCATGTCATTGCCAAAATCATTCCACTCTACCTGTTTCTTGTTTGTTTTGTTGTGGTTTTGGTTCGGTTTGGTTTTGGATTGGATTGGTTGATTTTTTTGGGGGCAGTGGTTGGTTTTTTTCTTTCCTTTTTCTTTCCTGTTTTTTCCACACCTAAAATCTATACAAATAAAAATTCCTGCTCTTTAGCATAAAAAGTGCAAAGTTTTATATATATGTGTGTGAGCATAAGTAGAGAATTTCTACATGCAGTGGATGAAGCAGGATTTGCAGGAAGAAACTGCTGGTGATCAAAAAATTCATTTGCAAACAATACTGTATGGAAGCAATTCCCAGTCAGACATTCTTGAGCTGGCTGAATGCTGGAAGGGCAGAGATGATCTTGCTGGAATTCAGCAGCGAAACAGAGCCACATCCAAGAGGCATACACGGGAGTTGAAAAGTTCAGGAAAGGCCTTAAGCATTCCAGCATTTTAGGAGAGGAGAAATTTCTAGTTTATTTAAAGTCAGAGTTACTGTAAAAAACATGACTGTTATGGACTGTACAAAGGACAGTGGATTTCCTTGAGTAGTTATTGGCTTTTTTGCTTTTCAGATTTTTTCATATGTTTTAATTCTATTCCAGGTTCATTCGTATCATATAGGCAGGGAAAGATATGCACTTTTAAAAGTCACAGTTGTGCTCGGGTTGTGGAAACTGGGGCAAAAGTGGTGTAGCTTTGTGATGTGTGTGGGATAGAAGATTATTTCTTTTGCAAGCATAGAATGGGAAATAATGAATTTTTTTTTCTTTGCATAATAGCTTATTTGTGTAAACTAACTATCACATGGAATGCCACACAGAAATATTCCTTCAAATATTCAATGAAAGTTTTCATAGAATTATATACATAATCATTCAATGCTCTTTATTTTATCTAAATACTTGTGTGGTGTTGCCATCTATGCCTTTTTCCTGCTGCAGTTTATAAGAGAATATTAAATTCTAATGGCTACATAGTTTTATGGGGGTTTTTTTCTGCCTTTTCCATCAAATAATTTATCTTTTAAAAAATAATTCCTATAATTGTCAAGCCGTATAGAAAGATTTTTTTCCATGCATGTTCTATGTGCTAGACATTTATTCGGTTAAAAATTCTTCCAATCTGTATCCTCAATAACATCTTATTATGGAATAGGTGGAGGGTTGTGTTTATGAGTGTATCAGAACACTCTAGTAATGCTAGGCCCATAGCTAGTATTACTTCTAAATGCTATTTTGTGTAATTTTAAAACAGCGTTTTACAAGTATAATAAATATTGAATGAAAAAGAAAACAATAAAAACTTGTAACTGCCAGCAAAATAGGAAAAACTTCTGCTTTTGCTTGTGGTTTCACCAAAACAAAAGCTATCAAATGTAAGTTGTTCACAGTTACATCCCTGATTCCTGTGAATATGGAAAGAATTCTGTGGGGTATGAAACACCTGCTATTACACACATACTGACAAACACAGATATATTAATTTAAAAAAAACTTTGCAGACCTCCCTTCCTTCAAATAAACCCAATTTAAAGATACTATTCTCTCTTAAGGCAGTGAAAATAATTAATCAAGTTGACTAGTGTAAGCATATAAATTATGAGAAGTGATGTGCTTAGTCTTGTCATGGAGACTGACTTTCAAGTTTAAAACGGAGGAGAGTATTTCCCTTTGCGAACATTTTGTGTGGCAAAATTTAATATGAAAATTCCACATAAGACTAAGCAATCTTTCCCTACATATAAAAACGTCCTTTCTATTTCAGAAAGACACGCTTACCTATGAGACCACTGCTGCCACAAAGACTGCAGTCAAGGCTAGACAAACCACGAACTTATTAAGGGAGTGGCAAAGAGCCTTGGTCTTCCTTTTTCCTGAGGAAAGCAAGGTTTGCAGTGCCATGTCATGTAGCATAGACCTACACACACATCTAATTAGATACCTATAAAGAGCAATCTTTGGGCTCAGCTTTTTACCCTCAAAGAACACAAGCAGTCTTTTTTTCCCAGCTCAGTTTTTGGCTCTCACCTACAGTACATTTTTAGAGTCAGTCACCAGCCCTTTAAGAACCATCTGAGTGATGCACATACAGGTGGAATATTGATGAGATGAAGCGCACACCTCTGATGTAGAAATTAGATGGGCCATTTTTCATTTCTAAAGTGGTCTACAAATATTAAAGGTCATTAAAATGAAATAAAAATAAATTTGTCTTTATGGATTGCTGCTCCTTTATGTCCCAGTCTTTCAAAGAGCTTCATCTAGGCAGGCAATTTTGTTTAAGTACAGCTTGTTTGCTGACTTCTTGCAAGATTATAGATTTCAACAATGTGAAAATGTCAATACACATATCCTGCTTTTGCCTTGGAAATGACTTTTTTCTCAGTCAAAGCAATTATTTACTTTCTTTAACAAAAGTGTAAGACTGAGTTTTTCTGCTCATGAGCGAAGCTGTCAAGTTATGCTGCTTACTTGGGTGAAACTTCTCCATGAAGAGAAAGACATATGAAGAACTCCTCAAGAGAGAAGAGTAGTTTCTTTCTGGCGAGCACAATGGATGCAGACAGAGGACACTGTACCAGATCACTTATATCTCTACTCTTTTTTTCAGTGAAAAATGAAATATAGTAACAGAAATATTTCAATATTGACTTTTTTCCCCCAACAAGTTATTTATTTAAGGAAGACGGGGGGAATTCTCTTACATTCCTCATGGAATGCTTTATGAATTGAATTTATTTGTGGCTATACAGCTTATGAAAAAATCTCTGTTTTTTGTCCATGATCTAAGTAAAATCTCCCATAAATAAGACAGAGACCCATAATACACCTTCAATTTCAGTATTTCCACGGCCAACAGAACTATTTGCTTTTTATAGGTTTGGTAGATATACAGGACTGAAATTTTCTTGTTCACTGTCAACTGTAAATAATAATTTGTAAAAATGTGTTGATTTTCTTTTTACGTATTTATCCTGCTATGAATGAGAAACAGAATATATACAGTCTGTAAATATAGTGAGGGGGATAAAGTTCACAGTCTGCATATAATTAAAGTCAGTCATATTTTTTTACTCAAGTACTTCCATCCCAAGGAAAGGAAATATTTTTTGTTACTTGTGCTACAATTTGGAGCTGTTTTTTAAGGAGTATAGAAGGAGAGAGGAGACAGAGAAGCTATATTTTTTTGGTAGGATAGATCCCTTTGACTTTGCATAAACTCCGAGTTTTATTCTGAAACGGAAACACTCGTAGTTTTTGTACGGCAAATGAATTTACTTACCTGAATGGCAGGCGCTCAAACTAGAACCGAAGGTTTGAGACAAACACTTGAGTTCCCTCTTTTAGTGACTGCTGACATTTTTAATGGCAATATTCTGCCATCTCTGTTCAGCACTAGCAGCCCTCAGCAGCTGCTCACTTCCTGTGTGCTGGGCTGGTCTCTGCCCTCTTCCCATGAGCAGAAGGAAAAAGCACAGAAACTGAACCTTAGAAATCATCCACTGTTTAGCCTATTAACACCCACGATAAAGTAATCCTATATGTTAATCACATATGGTGAATTCTATTCAACATCTCTTTACCAAATCTTTTAGATAATTTCTGATAGTTTTTATGGCAGACCCTCTCTTGTCAGGAAGCCCTTAGGTTCTACCAGTATAATTTCCTTGCCTTCCTGACTGTACTGTTCAACATCTTTCATTTCTTCATGTTTTACAGATCTGGCAGAGCATAGAAATTGTTCAGATAAGTCAAAGAAACTTAATGCATCTCTATGACTTAAAAGAATGTTTAAGGCTCCAGCACTTTCCTTCTTAAGTTTAGGAAATGAAGACTTATATTTACTTTTCTTTAAAAGTTAGATGAAGTTCTTCGGTTTATGACTTGGTTTTTCACAGAGGGTTTTCTGTTTGTTTTTTACCTTTCTGAGTCATCATGAAATCTAGCCCTTAGGAGATTAGCCTCTTTCTCACCATTTCTGCAATACACAGAATATTTTGTTTTAAAAATCTGACTTTAATATTATTCCAGTAAGTATAGATTTATCTCCATATTTTCAATTGAATAAAATGAGTTTAAAAAGCAACTCGCTTCAATAGTTCTACTCCGGGAACAAGTATGGAAAACTATAATGGCAATTTGTATTACATATATTCAATGGCACTATGATAAAATTGTTTATTATATGTCTGAGAAAGTTTGGGAAAAATACAGTAGTGTGTGTATGTATCTAAGAAGCTACGTTAATCCAATGCGCACTGTTCAAAAATGGATTATCTTTAAATTTTAACTTTTAACTCTTAAAAAAATAAAAAAGTCTGTTGTTGATACACGTTTTCCCAAACTTTCCAAAATGGAACTTTTTATAGTTTTCATATTGTAATTAGCTCTCTGTAGATATGAATGAGTCTTTGGGGAAATAAATACATGCCATTCTTGGGACTCATCAAGTAGCTTTTTTCTTCTTCACCATTTCAAGTTCAAAAAATGTTTTGGAGTCATGTATCACATAGTGCTCACTTCTGACCACATAGTACTTTTGTTTTCAAATAATGATTGTTTTTTCTGAGATTACCATAAGAAAAAAAGAGTTCAACCCAGTTAGTAGACTGATCTAAAATCTGTTAAAACAGTAGAAAATCTTACGCTTTCTGCAGATAGTTTTGAAACAAACCAGGACTGAATGTTTTTGTCTTTTAGAGTTTAATTTAACTGCAGGTACTTCCTGTCTCCATTTAATTTCAAGTTGTCTGCACAGGTTTTATAGGAAAAATAGAGACAGAAATTTCTGGAACAATATTCAGCAGCTGTTGCCTTTTGATTGAGTAAGCCTTTAAAAAAATGCTCTTCAGAATAAAATATTGTTCTTTAACGTTAGTGTTTAGTCATGAATGGTATATTGCCGATAGTGGAGTAAGTCAGGGAATGCTATTGCACTCACTCCCACAGTTATTAGGAACAATACAGATATTACCACTGAGTAAAAGGACAGTGATCCAAACTGTTTTCCTCTCTGGTTTTCTTCTGGATCCAAGTGATTCTTAAACTCTATAGCCGACTTAAACTGTTTCTACATGAAGCTGCTATATGAACTCTTATACTTCATATTTATACTACATCTCATTCAAATGATCTTTTGCTCCTTGAGTTTTTAATTTGATAAGCCTTGACTAGCAGGAAGATTTTTCACTGTGTTTAAAGACATTTTCCTCCTCTTAACATGATTAAGTATAAGATATTTTGCCTTTGCCCTTTCCAAGTTGTGCTGGAAGCAGATGTTAATATTTTATACACAATTTTCCTTAACCCATAATTGGCAATAAAGACAAAATAATGTAATGTTTCAAGATTCCTCAGTATTAACTAATTAAACCAGCAGCAGGCCTCGAGCATGGGACAATGGCAAACTTTCAGATGAATTAATTTTATGGAAGACCAGCTGAGTAATTGGACTCCAATTACAGGCTGTTTAGCTCCCTCATCACCTTCACATATAATTAAATTCAATTGGTTGATACAGCTTCTATTTTTATGAGGGCACTTACAAGCTTTTTGAACCCCACTGTGACTTTGGATCTAGGCCAATCAATTATTACTCATTTCTCTTTCAAATGGAAATTCTCTAGATTAGTCATATCTTCTATAATGCACTGCTCGCATTTAAAAGATCTGTCTATAGCACATTGCAGCTGAGAAATGGGTGAAGAGAAATGTTTATGGATTTTTATTTCTACAAACAATACATAGGATATAACTGTATATTTGTCGTTGATTTTGATGAATGAAGGCCACGTGCTTTTATGAACTGTCTTGAGAGATATGATGCTACGTCTCTTGATAGATATGATGATACACGGTGTATCATTATATTTGCAAATGCTATGCTTGTTCATGTTACAAATAATTACTGAAATCACTCATTAGATCTAAAATTGTCTTTATTGGCATGTAAAAAGTAAGTCGTTATGTACGGCTAGCTGCGAATCCCTTAGTAGTCCAGTTTTCCTTCTCTAATTCCTTTTCAAATTAAATATAAACATCTTTACTAATTAAAACAAAAAACTAAAAAAACTAAAAAACCCTAAATTATCTCTTATCTAGAGAAAAATTTAACAGCCCTTGATCCATAGGTTGTTAAATATTTTGTCTAAAAGAAAGAAAAGATATTTCTATTTTGAGAATGCTTGAACTGTTTCTATCTTAAAGCATTTGGCTTTGAATTAGTCTATATTTTCAACTGCAAACAGAACATGAATTAATAAGTACGCTTGTAGCATTTCACCCATAACTAGTCTATAAGGAGATTAAACAAATGACTAGAACTGATATGGCACTTTTGTCTGTTCTTAGTTTATTGCTTCCAGTGTATTTATTTCCAAAGACAGCAATATATCATCATTAATAAAACAGGAAGCAGGGAAGCAATAGTGACATCAGTGATCTTTTCCAGCTCTACTGAGTGATCAATAAAGAAAAAGGCAGTGTCAAATATGAAATATTATTTTTCTTTAGACCTTTCAGTTAGGGAAATATCAAACTTATTTCTTCAATCCTTAAACTCTTGAATTTGAATACAAGCCATTGATTAGCTACGTAAAAAATTACATTGAGACATGCCAAATTACAACAAAGTCTCTATGAAACTGTGTTACTACTGATTAACTAGCAAAGCAGAACAATAATGATTAATGGGTTTGTAATAAATACCAGAAAAGTAGTGTTCACTACCTTCTCTTTTGGGGTTTCATTTTCCACAGGAGCAGAAAACTCACCCCTAAAAACAGCAGGAAGTTCTCCTCTTGGGCATTTTTTTGCTCTTCCTCTCACAGAATTAAGATAGTATTCATTAGAAGGTGGCTACTTCAGATCTTCACTGCTTAATATTGATTTTTTTTCCTGATTACTCTGTAACTGAAAAAAAGAAATCCATATCCTGAAAAAAACCCCTCACCTTTTGTACAGGCACATGATATACAGGGGGAAAAAATGCAATAAAAACATTCCTGAGGAAAATGCTTTTCATTGTCTTGAGAAAAGTGTGACCATCATATTAGATGTTATCAAAATACGTTATTAATGACAGTTGCTTTTATTATTTTAGAATGAAGAAAAGGTGGTAGAAATGTTAAAATCATGTAAACTCCAGGTTTGTATTCTGTTTGGCTGTTTTGCTTGCTTGCTTGCTTTTTTTCTGGATATCTAAGGAGCCACTTTGAAAGAAACTAGGGAGTTTGTGTGTCAAATCAGTATTTTGATTTTTTCTGCAAAAATAAATGTTAAATTACTACCATTATTAATGTTGCAAGTAGAGGTAGAAAATGAATTTTTCATATATGCCCTCTGTTTCAGGAGCATTGCAGATGCTGTCATTCAGATTAAACAGGCTCTGATGATGTGTTTGGTACCCTCATTCTAGCATGTCTATCCTCCGTTAATCCAGTCGGTCCCCTTGATGTCACCACAAGTTCATCAATACTTTCTTTCTGCCAAGAAGACAGAGCATTTATGCAATAAAAAGCATAACTAACAAGATAGTATGGACCATTGCACCTCTAGGAGAGAGAAAAAAATTAGTAGTGCTGTCACAGACCTAGTATCAACTCACTTGAGGTGGCAGTCAGGAAAGAAAATTCTCTAGATATTTTTTCCCCCAAAGCTAGACGCTTTAAATCACAGCGTTCATTAGACTTAGTCATCATTTCATCGTTTTGCTTCATCAAGCCTCTTGTTCCACATGTGTTTTGAAATATTTTTTACTCCCTAGGTGGGTTAACTGAGATCAGAATGCACAACTGGCATTTCTTGCAGAGACAAAGTCAGAATCAATTAAGTTTAGAAGACAAACTGCACAGAGGGAAGGAAAGGAAAGACCTAATTCAGGGTATAATTTTACAGGATTTATTATTCATAAGTGAACAGCCACCTTTTCATGGATTTCTTTCTGAATAATGACAAGAATTAAAAAGAGAGTAAGTTGGTTCACCAGTACACCTATTCAGGAAATATAAACAGGTATTAGAGGTTTAGTGAAAACACCACCAGTACCACTAAGAGAAAAAAAGAAGCCCAGGAGGAGCATTTCCCACTATTTTTAGCAGTGAATTTTCTGCTCTTTTGGGAAATGAAACCCTAAATGCTCATGATCTGGCTCTGGCATATATTGACCAAACCATAACCTCATTAATTGTACTCCTGCCATCCAGCATTTTTTGTGTCTCTCTTTTTCCCCTTTCTTTCCCTAACTCATAATTGAGAGCATATACCACATTTTGAGAAACACCTTTAAATATAAGACAAAAAAAAAAATCAAATCAGAAAGGCAAATTCCTTGCCTCCACATCTGGTTTCTTTAGAAGTTAACCAGCAGGCACATTGTTCTTTTAATAATATTGCTGATCTTAAATATTGACTCCCATTCTGCACAGCTTTGAACAATGCTATATGAAGACAACTTAATAAGAGAATCAAAAAGTGACTGAAACATGCATAGTCTGTATATTTAGAAGCACATGGCTTTCTGTT
Source organism: Oreocharis arfaki (assembly GCA_013398015.1). Classification (NCBI taxonomy): domain Eukaryota; kingdom Metazoa; phylum Chordata; class Aves; order Passeriformes; family Paramythiidae; genus Oreocharis; species Oreocharis arfaki. Next base: position 100,361 of record VZRR01006994.1, read on the forward strand.
ATTTAAATGAAAGGCACTTAGGTGTGAGGCAAAAACCTCATAATTGAATAGCTTTTAAGTTTAAAAACCTGCAATACAGTGTGAGGGCAGTGCAGCATGTTGCTTCTGTGGCTTCGAAGACATTTTAACTCCTAATCGTTGATACCATCAGTGTTCCCCTCCAAAAACATTCCTCATATACAGTACAACAAAGAACAGTGTGTGCCCATGGCCTGGGCTTAACAAAGTGCATTGAGAAGGACGGCTTCCTGGGCAGAAAAGCACATCAATAACACAGTGGGAAGTGGCACCAACAGAAGGTAAACACGGGTCAATCAGGGAAAGCTTAGTAGGTGGTGGGGCACAGATTTTCACATACAATGAAGGGAATGACATCAGAGAGATTCATCTTTCTCTGTGCTTGAATTCTCAGTTATTAACTAAGGCATAACATCATGCGGGACAACAAAGGCACAGAATCAGCCAGTTTTTGACTGCCTCACAGATGGCACTTAAATGTAGATTTCAGTGCTGCTGAGAGGATGACTGTGGCAATTGTGTTAGCTGAACCGTTCAGCTCAGGGAAAACAAAACAAAACAAAAAAAGTGATGCATTAATGTTCTGGTTAAGTAAATATTATTCAGACATGTAAGCCACTAGGCTTACCCAGTTCTCTGTCATTATTTATTAGGTACATGTGAATGGTGTATAAGAGTCTCAAATTCCCAAGCATAATTTTTCTGTCAAGGACTGGCAAAAAAATTATAAAAAAATACTTGTTCCATGTATGTAGCTGCTTATATTTTATAGCAGAGCAGGAAATTTTCTATTATTTTTTTTTTCAGCTAGATTTAGCAAGAGATGAGTCTTCTTTACAAAAGAGGCTTTTCTTTTCCATGCTCCAATAAAGTGTATTCATCTGTAACTCTTTTTATCTCTGACCTTTTTCCTAATAGGGAAATTGTTAAGGAATAGGGAAGAATTTAAATGCCACTCATATCAGACAGGAAGATGATTTTTACAAGCTGCTTTGATTATGAAGAGTGTTTATTTATGGAACAGTTCACAGATTTTTAATGTACTGTCTTGATTTTGATTAGTGCTTTATACTGCAATTTTTAGTTTTGCTCACAAAATTTAGACAAGAGATTTCTGTACATGAAACTTTTTGTACTTTTAAAACTTGTAAAGGTTTTGTAAGTGCCATTGATTCTTTATTGCAGTGGTATCTAAACTTTTTTGACTGCGCAACCATATCGAAAAAATTATGAGCATGCACAGCCAATATATGCACATTTGTGTTTTTCTTTATAATTTGTATGAAGTACTACTATACTACCATATCATATGCATTATAAAACATGCATAAAATGAGATATTAAAAATAATAAGACAAAGATGAAATAAAAACTGCTATTTTAAAAAATATATCTTATTTAATAATGATCCAAAAAAAAAAAAATTCTTCCTGCACCTCAGTGGATTGTCTTGTGAACTCCATTGAGTGCACACACACCACTTTGGAGACAACCTCTTTATTAACAATTTGCCAATTAATAATTGTAAAAATCTAAAACTCACTGCAGAAGGGATATCTTAGAACAAAATATATAGAAGCTTTATTAATTTTTTCAAAACTTAAGGTTTTTCTTCCCTTTTTTGAAGCACTAATTTAGTGGAACTTCCTGCAAACCCTAACTGACTTCCCAAAGAGACATTTCTCCAAATTAAATGTCCATAACTGCAAAAGGCTACGATTTTGCAGGAAAGAAACAGTGAGGTACATGCTAGAAAATGTGTTACTTAATTTTCAGCTTAGATATAGTCATATAACTACAACTTTGTTTTAGTATAGTAAAAAGAGAAGCCAAAGTAGATTTCCAGGCCTAGACTATAAATCTGAAATTAGGCCACCTGCATAAGAAATCTTAGCTATCCAGAATGTCAGTGAGTCAGTCTTTTGCTCAGACAAGCAGCATATGCTTTTCCAAGTGCTTTCACTTATCAGAATATATGAGTTTGTTTATCCAAAAGAGTTCAGGAAATTAACTAATTTATTTGATATGGATTTTCAGATGACCACAATCCAGTAGTGACACTGGAGATCTGAGGTATTTAATGAAGCAGACCAAAGGGTGGCCTATTCCATGGAGGCTGTTATCAATTGTAGTGATGGCTTTTGCCAAGTGAGCAAAGTCCATGACTGAGTATGTTTGAAAAAGAGCTGCATTTATGAAAAGTTATCTTTAAAAGATAAGAATACAATCCTCTCATTATTTATATTTATATTGTGTATATATGTTAAGTATGTGTGGCTATTATTTGAACAAACAAGCCAAATCACTCCATACAGAGAGGGTGCAATGAGGAAGCACCACAACGACAACTCCTTGCTGAATTCATGGCCCTATGAGAACTGAGTTTTGTGGTTCAGAGCCCCATAAGATGGATGTGCCAATTTGCTATCCTCTGGAAATATTTTATTACACTTGTTGGGGTGGGTGAGCTGGCAACGGTAGAGGCTGGGATGCCAGAAACCCCTGGTGCAGGAGACCCCCTGNGTAAGCTGGTACACAAGGCCTGATCGGTCTCCTTCGCCTCTGGACCCTTTGGAATAAACCTTTCAGAACCCATGCGGAGAGCCCTCCACGCTCCTTGCTCCTGGTAACCTGTGAGCTATCCTGGCCTGGGTGCGGGGCTGTGTCTCGGTGCCATCCATCGGCACGGGGGCTGGAAGTCGGCCTGCGAGGTGCCGAGCTGCACCCCCAGGGCATCCCTTGCAGGGGATGCTTTCGGGTTAAAGCGGCAATTTCAGCCACCCCACAGCACCCTGCATCATACACTGATTATTCTTTTTTTTCCCCCATATTTTTATTTTAAATATTCACAGCTGAAAGAGATGAAAACACTTAGAAGGAAAAAAGAACACAAAAAGGTCAGGGGGAGGAAAGAATTTAAACACCTAATAGGAATTTCTGAATTTGGAAACCTATATTGTTTATATAGTCAATGGAATTTTCCTAGTGTGATTTGGAACATCTAATGGTTAGAAACCAATCTCTGGAGGCTATAAATAAAGAGTCTAATTAAGTCACGCACACTGATATTGTTATCTCATATTACTCTCTGCTCCTCTTTTAGGTTGACCATTATAAGTAGCTTTATAAAACCATTGATTTCTCATTTCTAAATAGTAGATTGCTTTGAATACTTCATGGTTCATGGATGTTGAGAAAAGCCAGCCAAGGGTAAGGAAGATCTGGAGTTAACAATACAGTGCATTGCTTAAGGAAAGTTAATGCAAGGAAAATGGTAATATCTTTCCTGAAGATATCTTGTTCTGATTACCTCCTCTGAGAATTTTATGAAAATATCTTTGTCAGACATTGCATTTCCATGCCTTCAAATCCATGATGATTCAAAATTACTTTACATTGGAAGTATTTTTTTGTTATCTATTGTTTGAGAAATTATTTCAGATCTGAAAAGTAAGCAAAATAAAATGGCATTTTGCAGCATCTTAGAAGAAAAGGATCCTACAAAATTCAAGAAAAGATGAAAATGTTATATCTCAATGAGCTTCAGTAATATAAGAACTGATGGCTGTTTAGAAATACCAATGTCTGCAATTTTTGCTTGAAATGTCTATGACAGCAACATGTAGGATACATTGATTTAGCAAGGACATAAAATGGTGGCATGGAATTACCGTCTTCATGAGATTCTGCATGAACTGCAATCAATCAGCAGCAACAGGTCAAAGCTGCAGCATGTTCTCTAAGTCTATGCAAAGATATACTTCTGTTGCTGCCACCTTAAACCTCTCTTCTCCACTTATGGACTTATTTTATCCTTATATTTCATCTATTCATTATCAACGTAAGATTTCTGCAGAGTGGAGACTGCATTTTTTTAACTAGAAATCTGGATGCAGCCCTGAGGGCTGAATAGGGCCCCTGGTTATTCTTGTGATATATGCAAAGAGAAGGAAAGCACAACATGCTTTCTTCAAGGTTAAGCTGTAAGTTTCCACAGACACAATTTCACATATACGTGGGGACATTTTAAAATCTAATAATTTTACAAGTCACAGCGGTGACTGTGGGAAACCCAGATGCCATCTCCGGTTTCCATGCAGAAGCTCTGCCACTATTTCTAGCATGATCACATTTCTGTCTCCTCAGTGAAGCACTTGCTATCAATAGTATGAGGTGAGTCTTGTTTATCAAGGAAACCATGCAACGTTCATGCAAAGGCACAGAAGAGTTCCACTGGCTACATAAAATTATATTAAATAAAATAATATCTTATTTGTAATAAGTGGAAGGTATGACTTTCTGAACTAACTACCAACTTTGTCCAAGCAAAAAATATGACTGAATGAGGAAAAAGGTGTTAATAGATTTTTTCATTTATTAACAAAAGAGTAAAAAGGTTGTCCAGAAAAGTGTAAGCAAGTTGAAGGAAAGTGCTGGATTTTTTCAGTTTTGTTTCCTCCAGCTTTTTTCCTCCCTTCCTTTCCCACCTCCACCACAGGAACTTGATCATGATAAGATTGCTCAGATACTTTTCAAAGAAAGAATTTCTATTTATCAGTTTTGGTAGAACATTGCAAAAAAGTGGATTTAGAAAAATCGAATACCCTTTTAAAATCTCATCTGACCTCTTAACTGGCTACAAAACTTTCATTTTAACTTGTGGCAACAGGTAGCAAAATGTGTTCAATGACAGAAAATTATTGAGAATAGTCAAATCTAAATGTGGCTGCAAATGCTTGTGCAAAGATCTGACAGCACTGAATGAGGAGGTGATCAAATAAAGAGGTGAAAAATTTGTAAATGAAGTTACTTTCACATGAAGTAATAAATAAAAATTTTACTAACAATATATGTAGAATAGATGACTCTAAATTACTTCTAATTGCAAGGAAGTTCTGTGAGTAATTGCAGGTCTCCGAAACTGTCGGGAGTGGTCAGAAAAAGACGTTCTAGAGATGCTAGAAGAATGGCAAGTGTGATCAGCTATTAGAGGGAAGACTAAATAGGTTAAGACTTTTTGTTTAGACAGGAGCAACTGAGGAAATGAAGCGATGCATTAATAGTTTCTTTTTAAAAAAAATATGCCAGACATTATTAATGTGATGAAGAGCTGAAATCTGGAACTCACTGGCACAAAGTGATGCAAGGGATGTTAAGTATAGGCAGGTAAGGGTAGTGCAGTAGGAGTAGATAGACCCACTCATCTGTACATTAAAATGGTGTGATCCATATTCAATGTTCAGTAAAATATCCAAGTCTGCTACCTACCAGGGGCTGAATGAGTCAGTCATTCTATAATTTTCCTCTGTGTTTTTCTCTCTTTCTTAATTGTTTGCTTGGTTTTTTTTTTTTTTTTTTTTTTTTTTTTTTTTTTTTTTTTTTTTTTTTTTTTTTTTTTTT
>VZRR01006994.1:105813-129178 GCA_013398015.1 Oreocharis arfaki
CAATTCTTTCCTTAGGTATCTCTTACTGATCAGTAATATCAGAGGTATGGTGCTTGCGTAGGGGGATCCTTGTTCTGATAAAGCATGTCTGTTTTGATCCTGTTTAGATTTTTGTGCATTTATTTCAAATTTCTAAAAAAAAAAAAAAACTGATAGAAATCAGATAAACATATGTCAAAATATGTTTTTTTCTACACTATTTCAGCCTTAACTGCCTCTGCTATGCTTATAATGCTTCAGTTTTTATTGGCTCTCAGCATCTTATATTTTTTGTTCAAACTTTTCTACTCAGACTAATTTCATAATCACTTTGATGTGTGAGTACAGATGTATGCACTTTGTACATAATGTGTATGTGTGTGAATGTGTATTTATGGAGTATATGAAAGTGTGTATTCAGAATAGATTTGATTTTGCTGTTAGTGAAATATTTGTTTAATTGATAGATACAGGAGAATAAAACTCCATAGATATCATGGTTAGTCAAAATAAATCTTAACATTTCAAAAGAAACTCAGTTTGAAAGGTGTTTGCCAGAAAATTAGGCTCATGTTTATGAATAAGAACGAAGCTGAGCTATAAACTAATATTTAATGCTTAAAAAAATTTAAAAATCTATGTGCCATTAATCAAATTACATTTCCAGGTTATACTTGCTGACAGTTTGCATTAGAGATTTCCAAAACTTCTTTTCTATGGAGCTCAAAAAACAAGCCAGAAGTTCTCTGGATTCATCACTGCTCATCATATCACAGCTCAATTCTGGAATCTGAAACATGGTTTGACTCTAATATTTGGTGTTAACATTTCAAATTTAGTGTTTTGGAAGAATCCAAACTAGTTTTGTCTTCCAGTGCAGCAATGCATTTGCATCTGAGTCTTTCAGAATTACCACCCTCTCCAACACTGGTTCATTTCAAAGAATGTAATTTTCAAAATGCTAATGCATTAATATTGTAGCTTTTCAGGAAGTGCTTTCCATTTAAAATATTTCTGGGACTACTACAGTATTTTATTGCAGTAATTGCAGGTTAAGGCTGTGAGAGGAGGAGGGGAGTACCCTATAGAGAGATAACATTTCACTAATAAGGAAAAATACTACGATATCTTCTCACAAAAAGCTTTAACACAGGTGAATTTTCTGTGAGAGAACATATACTTCCAAATTAAAACCATACTATTTTCTTGCATCCATAAACTTATACTTGTTAGTCTTGGCATCTATGACCCTAAAGAAAATATGCTTCTCAGAAATACTATAGAGTAGCTAGTGGTTCTGGAAAAAGTAAAACATCAAGGGAACTTTCAACTTAATATATATTGGCACCTCATGACATTTTAGTCAGTATTGCTTATTCAAGGAGGTAAGGAGATTTTGAAAGACCATTTAGCAAAAATCAGTCTGGTGGTGGAATTATAAACACAGTACATTATAACTGTCTGACAGAAAGATAGAAATAATATCCAATTTGCCATCAAAGCTTCTCCAAGACAAAGAAAAGGAACAATTCTCTCTGGGCATGGTCAGTTTAATTTTGACAAATTCCCAGAGCTCATCAGGTTGCCAAATGACACTGAGAAAAAACAGATACACCCCCTTCCTACCCCTCATTTCCTTTCTTGGTTCCTTAATATATTGGACCTTTTCCACCAGTCAATTACACTGCAAAACATTGTTGTTGTTGGCAATACTCTCAAAGAGAAGGATTAAACAATTTGGGTTCAGAAGCACATTGCACTGTAAGAACCAGACTTCCATGGAGTTTTTCTCTTTCAATATTTAGGGTGCTCAGAGACCACTGGAGATTGAGCTCAATAATTTCATTCACTAATAAGAGGATACAGAGTCAGACCTAATTAGACAGACATCTGTTGCAACATCAATTTGGAATTCTTTTTACATATTAAGTAGTTCAGGGGAAATAAAACCAATGGGTGTTGCGATCTAAAAGCTGAAATAGCTACAAATGGGCTCCATCTTTTCTTTACCAGCTAAGTTTTTCTCATGTGTTACTTTTTACTTTCTATACTTTGCATTTTGATTGTCATGGAGATGACAAAACTATCAGCTGGAGTGAAGAATTAGTATTAACATTTTACCAGATATTGAATTCCTAGTTATTAAATCAAAATGTATTTTCATTAGCAGAGATATTTCACCAAAGCTGTGTCATTTAGAGAAAAGCCCAATGTTCAAGTGAGGTTTGTTTCAATTCCTTTTTCTTGGAAGACAAGGCAAATTGTTTCAGTTAATTTTAATTTGTTTTGCAAGCATTATCTTCCCACTGCTTTTACAGAAATAGGCAAAGAATTCTCTTGAAAACATATTTGGAATATAGACGAATACGATAACATATTTTGCTACACATAATTTTTTTTAAGGTTTTGCAAAACTCTAAATAGCAACTGCATTTAACAGTATTAGAAAATTCATGTATTGAGCTACATTTCCACAGACATTGTCACACAGTTGTTTTTATGCCTCGTGTTAATCATTTTGCAACAATCAATTTACAATCAGTGTTTTCCAGAATTCCTATTCAGAAGTCCCCTCAAAGTTTCAGTTTATGAATTTTAATCACAAGGACTCAATGACAGAAAAAATTTAGGCCAGAGTTAAAACCTGGGAGGATTTGTAAATTCAGAGCAGCTTTTCAAGAGACAGTCTCCTCTAGTTGTGCCAAAATTCCTCTCCCAGCAGTTGGATTGATTATGCCCTCCTCAATAAGAGGGTCTTTTTCTATTGTCAGGTCCATGAAAAGCAGCAACAACATTTCAAAACCAGGGGATAAAAGGACCCAAAAGAGGAAAAGAAGAAGGAAGCGTCTCAGTCAGACTTCATATCTAATATTTCTGATACTTTTGCTTGTCTTTTATCATGCATTATATAATTAAGTTTTTTTTTTTTTTTCACTCTTCTAGATTATTTTTAAAGAATAAATGTGAAGCGGTAATGGGAATAGCTGCTAATGATTGAAAACCCAGGCTACAATGCATTAATCTCTAGAATGGTAACACCAAGGAAAATCCACCTTCCTTTTGCCTTGATAACGTAAGGAACAAGTTCCTGTGAAGGAAACTTTATAAACTGTGATCAAGAAAAATAATAAAATAGAGAATTTGAAGATGATCACCAAAATGACTTCTCTGTTGAGTAGTACTTATCTCGTAGGTCATGGCATACTTTGAGACATTTAAATATTGCTGTTTATTTAACTATGTTGTACTGTGGGGTTTTTTGGTTGGTTGTTTTGGTCTGGTTGCCTGATGCGGGGTGCTGAGGGGTGACTGGAATCGCCGCATTAACCCAAAAGCATCCCCTGCAAGGGATGCCCTGGGGGTGCAGCTCGGCACCTCGCAGGCCGACTTCCAGCCCCCGTGCTGATGGTTGGCACTGAGACACAGCCCTGCACCCAGGCCAGGATAGCTCAGGCGTTACCAGGAGCAAGGAGCGTGGAGGGCTCTCCGCATGAGTTCCGAAAGGTTTATTCCGAAGGGGTCAGAGGCGAAGAGGCCGAGCAGGCCTCGTGTACAAGCTTACAAGGGGTGACAGAAAGGGGGCTGGCACAGTACCAGCAACCAATTACCTGGGGGCAAGGGGCAGGGAGAAGGCAGAGGGATACAACAACCAATGGGGAGAAGGAAGGGGCGGGGTGGGGGACCAGGTACCAGACAGGTACTGCCTGATGGGAGAAGAAGTCTTTCCCTGNTGGGGTTTTTCGGTTGGTTGTTTTGGTCTGGTTGCCAGTTTGGGATGATTTTTTTGTTTGTTTTCCTTACAAGGAAGCAAAACATCTTTTCAAACTGCTCATTCATTTATATTCAGAGCCTCTCTTTTCTAGATTGTTAGTCCAAAATTATTCAGTGTCTTTTTTCAGAAGTTTGATCTGGAAATTTCTGCTAAAATTTTGTCTTGTATGAAAGACAATAAGATAAATGGGGAGAGGTTTGGTAAGGCAATATTGGTATAAATTTTTTACAATAATGTGTAGAATACTGCTAACTTTTCCTTGAATAACTGAGGACAAAGATTTTAAATAAGTGTCATATTACTTTTCTTTTTTTTTTTTTTTTTTTAGCCAAAACAGCTACTATGATTAGAAAAAATAGAGTGCTTCTTGGGGACATAACCCCTTGTTCAGGGAACAAATATAATAGGCGATGGAACAAAAAAGATAATACAATCTCATTCACTAAAGGATAGTGAGAAAGCATATTTTGTGCTTGACTACAGAACATTATTACTGTAAACCAGGATCAATGTCCCATGGGATGTGATCTCCATTTAATATAATTTTTCTGATGTCATGCCTGTGCTATTACACTGAGCAAGCCATGTTGGTCTGGAGGCCTACAGTTGCAATTGCCAGAAAGCCATAGGATGGAAAGATCATGGTCAGTATTACAGTACAATTATATTGATGAAAAAGGATTTTTTCCCTTTAATTTTCCCAACCCTTTGATTCCACTACTTTAGGTTTTAGTAATTTTTATTCTAATATTGTCATTTGTGAAAAGGTCCTTTACTCCAGTCTATGTTAGGACACAGCTGAAAAGATTGGATCAAATTCATTCCTGAGGCAACTCTGTTAGTTTCAAAGGAGATAAATTGCAAGTGAGTTTGTCTAATGAAGATTTTCTCAACATCAATGAACAAAACTAGAATATTTGCAAAATTATAGGTGCTGTTATCTTTGAAAAACTATTTCTATGATCTAGAAAAATCATATTTGAAAGAAAAAACATGTATGAGTAACATGTGCACACATCCTTTCCAATGCCCCTATATTCTTTAATTTTTGCTTGCGCTAACTGACATTAGACTTTACTATTACTCTTGAGGTTTGAAGCTTTGTTGCGCATTAATCAGGGTAAGAGCATGGCGCATGAGCACTTGACCATGAACTTCTCTACTGCTTAATTCCTCCTTCCTTTTTGTCTATCTTGGCCTGTGCTATCCAGGCACAGCGTGGGAGAAAGCAAGGTCAGGCATTGTTCATCACAGCCTGTGTGGGCCAGACCACCCCACTCTAAGAGGAGAAGAGAAACTGCCTGAAGGACCAGAGAAAAGACAATCTTGTCCATTTTTTGTATTAGTACACGTGTGATGTTTGTGGCCACAGAGAACCACATTGGGTGGAAGCCTGCTCATCATTAGCAATAGTCAGTTTAGTGCTGCCATGATACCTAAAATTATTTTTAAAAAATAGTCTGTAATTTTCACTGATGGAGGTTGTGAAAACTCCCTTAGGCTTTCTAGTTTGCCTTCTTTCTTTTTTCTTTTACAGAATTTTGATGGGCTAATAGCAAATTTAAGCTCACAGCTACTTATTTGGCTTTCTGAGAGTGATTGCCCTTTGTTTAAATAGGAATCTTAATTGATCATAGAATACATACCTACACTATGTTCTCAGTCTGTTCACACATAATTGTGTATGTCCTGGAGAAATGTAAATGACAGAACTTCCATTTCAGTGAAGTAATTACTGTTTTCACAGAGATTGGTAAATGTAAAACTCAGTACAAATAATAATAGTTATTGCTACTATTATTTGCTTCCAAAGCACACATGGTATATGTCCTTAGGTACTTAGAGAGAAGGTCGCACTACGTGTTCAGATTAAGAAGAAAAATTTCCTTTTATCTCTCTCTTGACGATCCTAAATTTAGACCTCCATTAGTAGATATTTGCTGGTTGTTCATGTGTTGGCTAAAAGGGGAAGATGGACAAAAAAATGATGGAATTAAGATTCTACTTCCTGACTGATGTAATTAAGATAGTTTTGATCAAGAAATCCCTGTATTCACTTTAAAAGAAATGAGAGGAAAAAAATATTGTCTCAGAAAAGTACCTTCTTCTTTCAGTTGATCTGCTACTTAGATTGTTCATGAACTTTTCCTAAGAAATTTTGTTTGTCATTTAAAAAAAAAAAAAGCGAGCTTTTGCAAACACCTGTTATCCTTTATCTTTTCTTATGTACCATTTTGTAATTATTTTGATCATCTAATAGTTTGTCTAAATCAATTATCTAGTGGTGAGTGGAAATTCAGATAGGTAATGTATTTCAGGATTTTATTTCTACTCTACTGATGGAAACAAATGATCTCTCTCAGATCTGGTCAATTAGGTAAAAAGCTTTATTAAAAATAACTGTTACTGTGTACCAACAGGCTTTTCTTGCCCCTGCTCTGTTATGTTGATGCTTCTAATTTTGTGACATTGATTTCATCAATGCCTTGGCCTTTGCACAGAATCATAGAACCACAAGTTGGAAAAGGTCCTTAAGGTCATCAAGTCCAAGTATAAACCTCACACTGCCAGCTTCACCACTAAATCATGTCCCTAATTTTAATTTTATTTGTCCTTTTACCCTTCCTTGAGAGGCATACCTGCTAGAACAGTTGTCACAGAATCAAGGAATAAGCTGAGTTGGAAGGGACCCACAAGGATCATTGAGTCTAACTCCTGGCCCTGCTCACGACAGCCTCAAGAATCACACCATGTGCCTGACAATATTGTCCAAATGCTTCTTGAACCCTGTAAGGCTGGTGCTGTGACCACTTCCTTGGGGAGCCTCTTCCAGTGCCCAACCTCTGGGTGAAGAACCATTTTCTAATATTGAACCTAAACCTCCCTGACACTACTGAAGGTTATTCCCTTGAATCTTGTCACTGGTCACAAGAGAGAAGACATCAGTTCATGCCCCTCCTGTAGCCCTCTCAAGGAAGTTGTAGCTGCAATGAGGTCTCCCCTCAGTCTCCTCTTACCCAGGCTGAACAGACCAAGTGACCTCAGCCGCTCCTCAAGGAGCTTCCGCTCAAGGCTTCCCCTCAAGGTCCTTCACCAACGTCATTGTTCTCCTCTGGACACTCTCTAATAGTTTAATACCTTTTTAATACTGTGGGACCCAAAACTGCACACAATAGTCAAGGTGAGGCTGTCCCAGTGCAGAGCAGAGCAGGACAATCCCCTCCCTTGCCTGGCTGGCGATGCTGTGCCTGATGCTCCCCAGGACACACATGCTCCTGGCTGCCACGGCACTGCTGACTCATAACTTGTGCACTACTGTCATGTGCAAAGAACGATATCAAAGCTGCTGTTAAAGTTGCAGTTCTATGGAAGTAAAACTAGCAATAGCAATATTTCCGTAATAAAATATGCTTAATCTTTTAATCTTGCATATCATATATGAATTAATATTTTAAGTGCCTCACTGGAAAAAGTATTGCAGTAGTTTTATATCGATAGCACTGGCAACCTCTCTCTCTCTCTCTTCTTTTAATAATAAAGATGGTTAAAAATATATGTAACAATTGCTATAGAAATTCTGTAACATTTAATCAGATTTGACACAAAACCTTATTGCTCTACTGCATAAAATGAAAATATAGATATGATGGTTTCAGCATGATCATGACATGGAGTTTTATACCTCTATCTCACCCCAAATAAAAAGCTGTCAAATATTTTTCTGTGTCTGGGTAAGTCTCAGGCTCAGATGAGACCAAGCTGGCCAAGTCTCACACAATTCAGATTTAAATGATTAGTGTGGGATGTGGAAAGCAACAGGAGGCTCTGGATGAGGTTATATCATCTCCTCTGCTTTGAGTATATGTGCCTGGTTTTTGTTCATGAAGTTCTCAACATAGGGATCTGATTAGATTTGCAGTTTCTTCTAGATGATCAAACGACACAATAGTACTAACCCTTCTTGCTCCACCTGCATCTGGTTAAGAGCTTATGTGATTTCCTCTCTGAGCAGAGTCCTTCTCTGGTGCCTTAAAATTTTATTAACATGATGGTGGAGTACAGCAAAAATAGAAGGACACCTCAAATTCATGCTGAGGATGTGAGTGACACAATACATCAGCCCATTGGATAGAAAGGAGCAGCTTATAGTGAGCACAGTGATGTTTGCATGTAAAAATATATATATGTATATATATATAGATGGACATTTGACTCCTTTGTTGAATTCTGAGGTCAGTTTTGACTCAAAAAATCTCCAGATAACCTGGCAATGCTTCATACGGGACACGTTCTCTCACAGTTCAATGTGCAACCAAATCAAAGACAGAAGTATAGTCTGGAGTTCAAGGATATTTGTCCCTGGATTGCCCTGAGATAACCAGATATTTTACTTTTCAGTTTTGCAATATAAGGATTGCAATACATATTTGTAATCTAATGCACTTGTACTGATTTTGGCTGGGATAGAGTTAATTTATTTCCTAGGAACTTGTATGGTGTTATGTTTTGAATTTGTGATGGAAAGAGTGTTGATAACACAGGGATGTTTTAGCTGCTGCTGAGTGGCGCTAACACAGACCAAGAGCTTTTATGCCTCTCACTCCACCCCACTAGAGAGCAGGCTAGGGGTGCACCAGGAGCTGGGAAGGTGCACAGCTGGGACAGCCAAAGCCAAATGGCCAAAGGATTTTCATCCCATACCATATGGTGTCATGCTCAGCAAGTAATACAGGGGAAAGAAGAGGTAAGGGGGGCAATTTAGAGTGATGACTTTTGTCTTCCCAAGTCATCATTCTGCATGATGGATCCCTGATTTCCTGGAGGTGGCTGAACAGCTGTTTGTCCATAGGAAGGGACAAATTAAGTCCTGTTTTTGCTTTGCCTGTAGCCCTCTGCAAAAGCAGCTTTTGCTTTACCTATTAAACCCTTTTTGTTTCAACCCACGAGTTTTGTCACTTGTACCCTTCTGATTCTCTTCCCATCCTAGCAGAGAGGGAGTTGAGGGGCTGAGCTTCTGACTGGGGTTAAAAAATTACAGTACTCTATGTATGATAGCAAATGTGTCACTTCTCTGGCTTTTTAAGTGTATTCACACTGTATTTTTTTTACCCATAGTAACTTATTAATACTAAATACAGCAGACTACAATAAGGTCATTTATTTTTAATTTAATTTACTTTTAGATCTGATTGAAACTATTCTAAGTTTCCACAGTATTGTCTTCTTCTAGTTCCCTTTATCTGTGTTTAATATTTGGTTAATATCGGAAAATGATAGAGTTTTTAAAAATATCTACACATCTGATATTGACAGATAAATCTACGCTTGAGTCAGTGGGACAAAGAAGAGGTAGGTCCTTCAAATGGTGCAACCTACCCGCAAATTTAGGCAAATCTTTCTCTGACATCCTGAGTTTTACGTTGTATAAACACAAGCTTGAGAAAATAGATGACCCTTAAAGTAGAGTTTACTGAATTCAGAACTGTGCCTTAGGAGGTGTCCCTTGCATACAGAGTAGTGTTTCTTTTATACTTACTCTTTGCACTCGTAGATACTGATTTTATCTCTGTGGATTTTCCCTGTCTTAGGTAAGTAATATGCCTACTTTTGTGCAGTCTGAAGTCCAGTGGTTGTGTCCTTTGACTAAGGGTCAGCTAAAATATAGATTGTTTTAATCATTTGGTCCCTGTATCATAGCTAAACATGGATCTATCTACTCTTCTGTCCATTTCTAAAATATAAACCCTGTTCCACTTACAGTTTTGGAGCATCCCAACACCTGGTGCTTGCTGCGTACTCTTTGTAAATTGTGTTACCTCAAGTGCTTACTCTGTGTTGTTCATTCATTATGCTGGAGAAAAGTATGGATCTTCTATACTTGAGACAAGTCAGCAAGGAAATTGCAGGCCCACAGAAAAATTTCAAGCATCTGGAAATATCCAATAGGAGGGCAACCTGTATCTTACATCTCATTCTTCTTTTGGATACAGCCTTAAATAAATTGTATTTACTTTGCTCAACAGTTCAATACAATTTCAAGCTTATCGTATTTCATATTGTTGGTTTCAGTCCCATGTTCTTCTTATTGACAGCTGTGATGTTAAAATTATGCTGGGATTATATAATTTCATCTTTTAAAGGCATTATTTAAGATTTTCCAGGGGTTTATTTTTTATTTTTATTGATCATTTCATACAGAAAGCTAAACCAAACTTTTCTGCTTAGTAGAGCATAAAAATTGGGTGATTTTGCCATTTTCCCCACTGGTTATCAGCTGTGCAGCCACTAAGTCCGTTAGAGGAGGCTACGTTAGCACAGAAAATTGCAATTTGGCAGAAAAAAAAAGTTAAGCATTGAAGGCTTTTGTGAGAATTGCCTTGAATAACAAAGTACTCTTGGAAGTTTTGACTAACTAATCAGCAATATAATTATGTGGTCCTTACAGGAGGTATCACAAGCAGACCACTCAAAACAGTAATGAATGCAATAGTTTTATGGCTTTGTTTTGTTTTGGTTTTGGTTGGTTTTTATAGTTTCTTTTTCAAGCAGAGAACAGACACCTGAGAACTGGCTGCAGATTTATTCAATTTAAAAAATAAGGAACATTATGTATCAGGCACTGGAAATAAGAAATGTGTTGCAGCTGGAAATATGAGTCGGTTAATTCACATAAGTATTGCTACTTAGAAGAAGGGTTTTCTTTATGTTGGATAAAAAATATTTTTGCTTTCATAATTTCTTGGCAAGGGGTCTAATTGTAATTGTTGCCAGATGGGTGGTCTCAGGTGAGTTTAAAATAGGCAGCCTTCAAGCAACACTTTAATATTCTGACCTTCTCATTGGGAAAATTCCATTTATAGGCCCTGTAGGAAGTTGGTTTCCACAAATAGTATATTGGGGATAGAAGGAAACTCCTCCCTCAGATTTTAGTAAGTTAGTAAGACTAGAATTACTCAGCTCGCCTTAATAGCACTAAGCTTCATGCACGTCTGCTACACTAAACTATTTAGGGTCATTTGCAAAACCAAATTTGTGATTGCCTTCTTCCTGTAGTCTGCCTGTCTAGCATAGTTGCAGAGCAGGAATTGCAGTGATCTCCTTAATTCTTTCTGCAGTGGATTGATATCAGTCAAAAACATCACATCCTTTAAATCCCACTAGCGTAGGCAAGCTCGCTTCTTAGACTTGTGGAATAGCTACACTTTCACATGAAAAAGGTCAATCTTTAATTATTTTATGGAGCATAAGTTTTAAACGAACTAAAGCAACATTATCTACACATTTGAGCTACCTCAAATATCTAACCAGCTGCCTGGCTACTCAGACATTATGAATTCTTCCACACTAAATCGTAGTTCCAAGCACAGAATCTAGTTCTTTCTGATAGCTGGTGGATTTGTGACCTCCCTGGAATAGTTGGAGCTGTAAACCATTGAATGGGTAAATGATGCATAACGGTAGTTTCCTCATCTGTCACAGATGCAATAATGGTCTGGGCGTATTTTTCAGGTAATATAAGTGAAAACTTTGTCCATTCTTCTATCCCAGAAGTCCTACTTTTTGGACTTTTGTGCTAGAAGTACAATGTACTCTCTGCTTTAAAAAAACCCCTTAAAAATATATCTACAATGGATATAGCAAGAAGTATAAAACCTTATTTTTCTTCATGGTAATATTAAAATAATTCTTATTTTTGTTTTTTCTCAGCATGTTACACATATTAATTATATAATATCAGATGACTAAAATTCCCATAGAAATTTCGTTAGGAGGATCTCTCGTTTTCAAATTTTAAAATGTTTACTATGCTAACAATGTTTTGAACATTTTTATATTTTCACACTTATTTTATATGACAGACATATAAAGCCTTTCATTTATGACTGAAATATCTTCTGTTACTGTGAAAAGACCTAGTTGTATATCCAAGTTTGGAACTAGGACTTAAGCAGAGTTTTCAGTTTTCACTGTTTATTGCCTTTTACTTGTTATTTTCATATAGCACTTCTCTTGAAGCTTTTTTTTTTGACATTAAATTGAAGGAGTTTTATAGGTTGAAAAGGTTTCATTTCTTCAGGAAACTTAGAAATTCTTTGCAGTTACCAGACATAAATTCATGCCTGCTTGTGCCCTGACTCCATGAAGGGGCAAGGTCTTGATGTAGAACATCCTCTTTCCCATACCTAGGGAAAGGAAATCCAGGAAAGGGGTCTGGACAGATTTAGATAAATTCTTGGCTGCCATGGTATCCTTATTCATTGGTCTTAATCGGTACAGCTAGGTTTGACATAAATATGTTCTAATATTTGCTTTCAAATGGGTGTTTATCTGCCAGCAACCTTAATTGTTGCATTTGGTACAAAGTGTAAGGACAAAAGATAGGTAGAAATTAATTTAACTTTAGTTTAAATGCCTGTTGGCATTAAAGCCTGTCACACAAGGACTCTTTTACCAGCAGGAGATACCAGGAGGCATATAACCCCATGATGTTTTCTCTTCCTTGTCTGCATCTAGAGGACAGCTGGGATAGCAAAATTTATAACATAACCAAAGGGGTCCTAGTTATTTAATAATTTTAAACTAACTTACATTAAAAATGTAGTTTTTCTGCAGATCAGTCTATTCCAATTAAATTAGCTGATTCAATGTACAATTTTGTATGTTTTGGGGTTTTTTTAATATACATTGAAAGAAAAAAGTAAAATTATTTTAAGAAATGAAAACATAATCGTAGAGAATGCTAGAGCACTAAAAATCCTAGAATAGCATCATCTGCTTCTGTCTGTATTTAGGTAACACCTAGGAATCCAAATAATGAGTTATGACCCTTCTCAGCTATGGGGTGTGAAGTAGAGCTGAAGCATTTTCTTACTCCAGTTGAGGTGACAGTCTGTGTACTGACGGCAGGATGAAAACAGAGCACTGCAAAGAGACCATGAGACAAACATTGCTTAGCAATATAGGCTATGTTTTACTGCACCAATTGCTTAGGGGCTTTGGTTTCTTTTATGCATCATAGCCAATAACAGCTTTAGGAAGAGAATTGATGGTGGATTACAAGATGGCTCTAGGGGTCTTTTAAAGGAGATCCTCCCAGGCATGAAAGGCAGTATGAGAGTAAGCCTGAAATTGCTTGCTGCAAAATGTAGCAAGAGTGATGAAGGTACGCAGGCTTGGGCTCACAGAAAACAGAAGCGTGGGTATGTAGTGTGAGGACTGCCCATTAGGGTACCTGTTAATAAAGAAAAATAGTGTATATTTGATGAGATAGAAAAATCAGTGGAAGGGCATAAAGGGAAGAAAAGCGATCTAGGAAAATATTCCTTACGGTAGCATTCTGAATAGATTTGACTGAGGCAAGATCATCTCTCAAAGCTGAAAAGAAAGACTTTCCAATAATCAAGATATGAGATGATGAGGATCTTGGGAGAGATTTAACCACATAGACTGAGTGGATTATGCTATCTTATAGCTATTATGCAGAATGAATCAACAAAAATTAGATGTAGCTGGGCTATGAGGCCCTGGAGAGCGGACTGAGTCAAAGATGATGCCTAGGTTATGGTCCTTGCTTTTATACTGAGCCCAATAGGTTCTTTATCATTAAATTTGTTGTTCATCATAACTTTTAGAGTAACTGTGTAAAAATATTTCAGTAGAATAAGAAAAGGACAAATGTCTTTTCCAAAGTAGAAAGGGAAAATTGCTGAGAAGTGCGGAGGGACTAAGGGCAAACCTCCTAAAATACCTGCCCTAAGTAAAAAATAATCATCTTCCACCATT
This sequence comes from Oreocharis arfaki, assembly GCA_013398015.1. Taxonomy (NCBI): domain Eukaryota; kingdom Metazoa; phylum Chordata; class Aves; order Passeriformes; family Paramythiidae; genus Oreocharis; species Oreocharis arfaki. The sequence continues at coordinate 119,348 of VZRR01006994.1, forward strand.
TGTGACAATGGAGTTCTGGGGCAACTAAGGTAAAGGAAAAACATGAGCAATAAGTCAACTTCACAAGCTCAGTTCAGCAGTTCAGCAATGACTTTGAGGTTTTTGTTCTCTGTCATATTCACTACCAGGAGCATTTTATTAATTCCCTGCTCACGGTGTGCCTACCCATCCCAAGCTGGGAAGCTGCTTACCTTTTCTCACACGCCAATTCACCTGGGTCTCTTAGACCCCGAAGTATGCAGCATCATATAGAAACTTCTGTGCTTGCTTTATGCACTGAATGCCTATGCCATAACCTGGTCTCTGTAGGTCACTTTACTGGGACACTGACTGAAAGTTGTCATCTGTAATGGTAAGACAATTCTGACTGTGGAAAAAATGAATACAGGGGTTTTTTAGATATGAGCAAACTCTGACTTGTTTTTTACTTTTTTTCCAAGCTTTGTCTGTCTCAGTTTCACTTCTTACTTTTTAGTGTTATCTATGTGTCTAATTCCTCATTAATTTAGGTTATCTTGCTAACATGTATCTTTACTTTCAGAGCCATGAATCTTCTTTCTCAGTGTGCACAAATGAAAAAGGAATCCTTCTTTGATATAAATCTGGCAATGTCTACACCTACTTTTCAGACTAGGAAATTGTAAATCTCTATTGCTGCTTGGGATTGCATCTCCCTTTATCCCTTAATATTACATTACATAACCTTAATTAAACTGGGAGATAAAATGTCTGGGTAGAACTTTCATAGGAATTTAATTTATTTATTTATTTATTTATTCGCAGAACTTTTCTAAGGAGAAAATACCTCGGTATAAGCGTAAAAAGACAGGTCTAAACCATGTGCCAGGTGTAGTTCCTTGGTCCAATGGAGGTTTTGAATCCATAAGGTAGTTCTCATCAGCAGATCCCATTCTATGGACAAGTGACCTTTTCGAGAAAAACAAAACTAACCCTCCCAAAACCTTATGAAAAACCACCTCCAAAACCCCCCCAAAATTCCCAAATAATCGAAAGCATGATACAGAGTAAGTCAAGTCCATTAACTTATTCACTTTGACCGGAATGGTGCACAGTTCTGTGTGCACAATATGATTCCAGATACTTCTTGATTTGTTTTTCTGTCATTTTCCCTATTGCTTTCTGTTAGAAATCAGGTTATAAAAGCTCACATATAAAAAAAAAAATTTTCAATCGAGTCAGCCAAAATATTAAAATATCAATGGCAAATAAAAATCCTTTCAGATACATTAGGACCAGTGTGTATTGTTTTTTACTGTTTATTTGCTGCTTATTTAAAATAGTCTCACAATGCTGCTTGTACTCACTCCTAAAAATAGTGAGCTGTTACATGGATTTTACATGCTGGCCCTCCCATGAGTGCTTTTAGCAAGCTCTGCCTTTTGAGCAGAGTTTTAATGGAGATTGAGGCAGTGGAGAGAAGAAAGCAACAAAAAAATGTTACAAGTTAGGGAAAAAGGTTGTGATTAACTAGCTTGACATTCACTACCACTTTGGTACAAGGTGGGAAAAAAATGTTTCCTGTGAAATAGCTGCAGCATTTCGAGCTGTTCATATTTCTTGTAAGCTATTCATCCTAACTTTTTGTTTTTATCTACTATATTGAATATTAAAATGCTAAATATAATTCATAATAATTGACTAATATTTTAAATAGAAATAATATTTTTCTAAAGTTCTTTGAGAGCCTTTCCTTTAGCTTTTTTTTAATTCTGTTTTTTACTATTCCAAGTCTATATTCACTCCAAATAAATTTTACAAAATGTAACTTCTCATTTTCATATATTGCGGATAGGGAAAATGACTTATTATTGAATGCAATTCACAAAATAACCATACAGGTAAATACTAAGCTAACTGTTGCAGTGTAAACTTATAGAAAGACTGTGATTTAAGTCACATAATTTGAAAAGAGTGGCATTCAGCCTCAAGCTGTAAGAGAGAAACTGATTTTTACAGACGTGAATCTAAATTTGCAATCTTAATTAGCCATATTTCGCACTCAAGTCAAAGAAAATCTGACTAAAATTAAGTCTTTGACTATTTTTTAAGAGGAAAAGGTAGGAGACACTAAATTCTGTCACTGCTGAAGATGTTCATTAACCACCAGCACCTGCATTGTTGGAGGATGGAACTTTCTCATACTACCTGAATAACTTCAGAGACGAAAGTATTAATAGAAGGAAGAGCTAAATCTGGTACTTCTCTTTTCCTAAGTGTGTTACTGTAGTACTAGATAATGTCTCATTTCCTTCTCTGTATCTCACCAATGAGTATTTACATGTTCATTACTCATGCTTATACATACCACACAAAATTAAGATCACCTTCAAAGGACATATGGCCATTCGGTAAATTACACTGTCCCTTTTACCGGATCTCTTTGTCATCACTTGAACTGTTTGCTTTCCCTTTATTCTTGCTAAGCGAAGAAGCTATCTGTGCTTCAGAAACCTGAAAACATTTGTTTTCTATATGGTGGTGGGTTGATCCCATCAGGCACCTAAAAATCACATGGCCAACTTCTTGCTCCCTTCTGCTCCAGCTGGACAAGGCAGTGAGCAGGAAGAGTAAACCTAAAATATTACTGGGTCTTGGTGAATACAATTTAGAGGGTGGAGGAATGAGGGAAAAAACCCAAACAAGCAACTGATGCAAAGGTAATCCCTCACCACCTCCCACAAGTATGCCCAGCTACTCTCTGAGCAATGACTGTCTCCCCACAGTTTTTCATGATGAGCATAAATAATAATATTATGACATAATATTATGTTGCTTGGAATGTCCTTTTGGTCGGTTTGGGTCAACTGCTAAGGTTGTGTCACCTCCCAACTTCTTTTGCATCCTCAGCCTGCTCATTGCAGGGAGCAGATTGGATAAGAAAAAAATGAACTGAAATGAAACAAAACACCAAAAACCTTAGTGTTGTACAAGAAATGCCCTGAAATAGCCACAAACCTCTTTTTATCAACAGTGCTTTGGTGAGAAATCCAAAGCACAGTACTATACTGATTACTGTGAAGAAAATTAACTCTAAATGAGCCAGACCCATAAAGTGAATGTATTTATAAACGTATTTAAGTTATACACATTTAAGTCATATTACCTGAACAAGTGAGAGACACATATTCAAGTATTTTCTTTTCTTTTGCCTGACCTTTTCCCTTCCCTTCCCTTCCCTTCTTCCCTTCCTTTCCCTTCCCTGACATTGTCAGATCAGGATGAGTGGTACAGTACACACTATATACAGCTGTCAATGTGTTATTCCTACCCTTACATTTGCTGCAGAACTTCTACCAAATTCAAGTAGAAAATTTGTCTGTGGGTGATGACATGCATTATGGGATTGTTGTTGTTTTGTTTGCTTGTTTTTTTCAGCATGCTTTCTCTCTCCTGAAGGAGATAAAGTGAAGCAAGTACTGGGGGAGATGAATCATGACAGTGTATTAAAATTTTCACTTTTTCTGTCTATCAAGAAAGGGTAGTCCTTCAGGAGCCATAAAATAATCATAAAAAACATCATTCTGAAGAACTGAGTCTCAGTGCTTAACACTGTTTCTCTAATGGCATTTCGCCTTTCATTTCTACTCAACTGAAAGCATTTCCTGCAGTAAAACAAACTGTGATACTGATGAACACTGACATTTGCTAACAGTATCAAGCAGTAAAACAAAGGCTGAGAGTATAATAGACCCAACAGGAGAGTACTCACAGATTAGAAGAGAAAGAATACCAACAGCTCTAAATTGTCAATTCATCCTGCTAATCTTGGATTAAAAAAAAAAAAAAAAAAGGTGAAAATTGGTTTATTATTATTTTCTTTTGAAGTTAGCATCTCCAGCCAGAAAAAGAGCCAGAAGAAGAGTGGCAGAAGTCGCTTGGGAATTGTAAGACAAAGAGAATATAAGGCCAAGGGACAGGGAACAACAGCAAGAAAGACAGCTCAGTTTTAAGAAGTCCTGATTTGCTACCTGTTTTAAACCCCGGACTGTGCTGTAAAGCCAGTCATAAGTAAACCATAGGTTTTAAGTTAGAAAAAAAACCCCCAACTGAATACGTATGAAAGAAAAAGATATTTCTTTTCAATTAAAATACTGCAGTTAATTTTCCTGATCTATGTCAAGTCCTTATGTTTTGGTCTGTTAACAAAAGGTGAGTAGAGGGTTTAGTTGACCTGTGTGAAAAATTGGGCAGCAGCTAGTAAGTACAGAGTACTTATGACTCTTTCAGGTCTCAAGCTTGCTTTGTATCCATAAATGTTGACTTCAGCATTCTTTGGAATCAATTTAAAGTTAAAAATATGGTTTCTGCATATATTTATACAAAAACTTTATTTTTTGAGCAACGAATAGATATTAACTCTATTTACAATAATAAATAAATGTGCTTCAAAAGTCTGTTTGTGCCTATGTGTGTGCAAGTACAATGGAAACAGAACATTTATGTGGAATTGAATATTTTCTTTGAAATGTCAATGACTTTTTTAATGCACAAGGTTGTATTAAAAAACTCATGTGTGAAGCATAAAAAAAAAAAAACCACACTCAGAAATGAATAAATGGAGACATGCAGGAGAATGCCTTAGAGATACAAATATCTGTTATAGAAAGTCAAAGGAAAAGTGTTACTGTCTGAGGTTTCTCAAACTCAGCTCTCTGTTTTCTCTCTTACAGTGTTATATCAAAGGATAAAGTGAATCTCTGTTCAAGGAGGGATACTCTTATTGTGTTGCATTCTAATTTCTTTTATAAAAAAGGATTTATCATGCTTGTAAGATTGCTGCATAAATAAATGGAAATAAGTGTGCACACACAAAAATTTTCCTTAATACTTCCCTTGAAGGAAATTTAAATGTGAAAAAGTAAAAATTCAGTCTGAAAAACTGACTGTAAAAAACCTGTTCACCTGAAATGAAACTCTGCTGCTGTAAAGATAGTATGCAAAGATGTAGCATAGAGGACTGATATTATGTGGAGCTAGAGGTATCATAAGGAAGAGCATGTGGGAGAAAGGACCCAAAAAGAGAAAGCAGAGATAATAAGCATCAAGAAAAAAAGAAGTTGTGCAGTGATGAGTGTGAAGGCAAGAAATCTTCATGTGGGATGGAGAGATCAGAAAAAAAAAGAAAAAACAACTAGGAGGTCAAAGAACCTATTGACCCAGAATGTGTAGTCCCCAGCTCCCTCGACCACCAGTGGAGAGAGGTGTTATCAATTGAGTGAGGCAGGCACTTATTGAACCTACTGCTGCCTCATGTGACATGGCAGCTACTCGTCTCTGCTGACTGTTGGGATGTGATGAGTAATGCATACCTCAGAATCCAGAGGAGTTATCACTCCAACGTAGCCTGTTAACCATAGCCAAGGAATGGTATTAAATCCACTCATGTAGGAAAAATGGATACTGATTTTGTCATTAATTAGTTCAGAATATACATGCTTCATTATTCAGATGATAAATAATCATGGGAGGAGTCAGTAAAATCCGTTACATAATGAGTAAGTCATCTGTTCGGAAGACTTTTACATCGGATATGTTCACCTGCGTTTTTTCTCTGGTATGTTCTGAATATAGATGCTAGGTAGTAATTATTTAATTAGGAATACTAGTGATCTTTTGCAGTGGAAGGTAAAAGTGCACTTCTAGTCTAATGATCATGAGTCTTTTGAAAAGCAGCATATTACACTGACTGTTCCATGATTTCAACTTTCTGATCAGTTAAACTTAGCAGTCAATTCCATTTAGTCAGATGGCACTAGTACAATATGTTCTTCTGTCTTTAATCTTTTGTCTTTTATTTTTCAGCTGCACCTTCTGTTAGAAAGAGGAAGCGACTGACTAGTTGCTGCAGTAACTCTCTTAGGATTGGACTGGGACCCCAGTGTTCTCTTGCAATAATTTACAATTAAGCCTTCAGGACTCAATGAATTTACATAGAGGACATCATAAAGAATTCAAATGCATATGCTCTAATACAGTCTGATTTCTTTGTGAAAATGGACTGACTATTTGAAACAAAATACAGCTCCCTCTTGTAACAGTGTTTCTCTGAATCTCCTTCACCTCATGCCCTGGTCATTCTTTATTGAAAACAAACCAGTACTTCATAGATTACAAGCATTTTTATGTAATTAGTGGTGCTCACCATTTCAATATACCATATTATTTGGAAAGGTAACTGAAATGTGTGCTTGCATAAGCAGTGCCCACATATAATTATTAGAGGTATTTACGCTCTCAGGTTCTCCAAAGGCCTTTAAGAACACAGTTCAGTCAAACAAAAGGAGTACAAATTGCTGTAAGAAGGATTTTCATATCAAATTTGTACCTTATTTGTACATTCAGACTGCAGAGTTGTAGCAGGAGAATCGCCATTACATTGAAATTTGTACCTCACTCATCTTCGCCACGATAAGGCTTCTGTGATTTCGATTTACAGTGAAAATCCTATACTTTCCACCACATAAACAAGCCTTTAACGTATAGAAGGTCTCATTCCTCCTGTAATTAGAAATTCATATGTTGTGAATGTTGGATGTAATATTTTCCGTTGTTAGATACTTGCACATTTTGGAAAATGAATGGAAGTCATTTGGGTTAAGTAAACTCAGCCTTTTTTTCCTGTTGTTTTGCTTCTGTTCTCATATCCAAGGAGCAGCAGTGCACATGTCATAATGGAGTGGGGAGACCTTGAAGAGCCCTGCTATTAAACAGTGCATTAAGCAAAGCCTCTTCAGACAGTCCATTCCGAGGAGAGGTCTGCTCCATACAAACAAAGCTCTTGAGATGCACTTTGTTGTGTTCTTACCATTCAGAAAAGGGCTATTATCCTGTGCCTGTGACTCTGTGCACAATATTTCAATTGGTTCCATTTCATTGGTTTTACAGGGAACAATAAAAGAGGCCTCTTGTTCCTGGCCATCCAGCATGAGAACAGACCATGCTGAATCTCTACCATCAAGCATTTAAAAGCCTTGTAAAATATTTAATGTATTCATTCTTTTTAGAAGTCATAGGCAAACAGCCTTGTTCCGTGAAACCAAAATTATTTTTTTAATTACAGCAGTACTAGTCATTTACTACAAATCTAAACAATTTTTTTTAGAAATTAGTGCACTTAAAATTACATGTAAAATAGCAGAGGAAAATATCTGTGATATTTTCTCAAAGCTGTTTGTGTTGCAAGCATCAGCAGCTACTTTCTGACTAACTTTAGAAATTAGGAAAATAAGTGCCTTGGTCTCTCCAAGGAAAGCTTGTCTTAAGAGTACAGAAAGAGCTCTGTTGTGTAGTGTTAGAACTATTGCTACTTTCAGATGTAATTAGAAAAGAAATGGTTCTCATAAGTATGATGCAAAATCATACAAGAGCAGTTTTATTTTATAATTCCGGTGCATTTTAGATTTCCTTATGGTCATAAGGCTGACAATCCCCAGATATGCCACATTCAGTTTGGAGAGAGATATTAAGGGAGAGCGCAGGTGATGAGGTCTGGTTTTGGTACTCAAAATGTCCTCAGTGCAATGTGAGGTGCATCTGGACAAGCACCGATTTACAGCCCGGGGTGATGGGGCAGCACTGACCTCTGCAGTGTTGGCTGAATTTCTTCCTCCCACAGCTGGAGGCTGAGATTTTTCAGCAGCCTTCCTGCCGGACACATGGTGCTCTCTCAGCATGGGGAGGCACTGGAACTGCTTAAGAGCCACATGTTGCTCAAAAGACACTTGCTGACTATCTTGCTTCAATGATAATCTATTTTTAGCCTCACATGTAACATGTCCAGTCAGGAGGAAGTGTCTCTGTCTTGCTTTTGTGTTATAGACTTTTCTGCTTTTTAATGAGGACAGGAAGTATGCTTTTAAGAGTGAGTACCCTCTTAAAAAGGAAAACAGTGAGACAGAGAGAGAAGAAGAAAGCTGTGCCTTCTTCTTTCCCACAGTATTATCTCTCTAAACTGCTACATGTTAGAACAGGTTTCTATGGCTATGTGGGATTGTTTTATTCAGTTATTAGTGTTATTGTCAATGCTTTTAAATTATGGAACATAAATATCAAATACATTCTCTAGTTTCATGTAATTACATGGTAACTGTTATACTGTTACAGAACATGTAATTATTTTTGGCTTTCAATAAAAGTGCAGGCTGGGCAGTTTTCTCTGAGGTCTGCTAAATGCAGCATCTAAGTTAACTGCCTGAACTTGTAATTATCAAGCTGCAATATATTTTTTTTTTTTTTGGTAAATCTGTGTGGTCATTAACGAAGAAAAAAATCTCAGTTTATTTTGCAGGATCTTAATTTCCAATTTGCCTTCAATCTTGAAGTGTTCTGCAAAAATGCCATTCAGTAAACTAGCAACTGTCTTTTCTCTAACAAGTCCAGTCACATCAAAACTGTTCAGCGTTCTGAGTTCTTGTCATGTGTCAGTGACAGAGCAACGCGAGGTATGAGATATATGAAATATATTGTTTGAGGAGCAGGATTGTGTTTCAGCCTTAATTTTTTTCTGCCATTTTTTTCTGCCACTTTGCACTGTCTTCTTCCAACAGTGCAAAGCGGTTAACCTGCCATTTTTCACAACTTCAATTAACCCCAACAGGATGTGCCTCTTTAGAGATCCAGCAAAGGGCTGTATTTTAATTTGTCAAGTAGCAATGTTTTTATCATGTGGGAGGTGATCAGGGTTAATTACTACTAGCAGCTGAGCAGGTTGTGTTAGAAATATATAAGGTGTTTGTGGTATATGTGTAGCTCTTTAAACGTTATTCACACTGCGGGGTGTGAGCACAGCTCTTATGTAAAGAGCGCTATTCTGCACCAGCGCTTCTAGAGGACCAAGCAGCCTCCCAGTCTCTGCTACTGGCAACTGGGTTAGTATCTTGCATGCCCATGTTTGTCTTCAGATTGTGCTTTTGGAGCCACAGGACTGCTACTTTACTATTTTTCACTGAACTTTTCTTATCAGGAAAAACCTTGTGAATAAAGCAACCTGCATAAGCTCATCAGCCGATAGAGACCAAAGGGAAGGATTTCTCCATCTAGATTTAGATGCATATACCCAAAATAGATGTCCTCAGCTCTCTAAATTTATAGTCCAGAGATGAGAAGGAAAAAAAAGAAAAAAAAAAAAATTCAAGGGTGTGTGGATTTCTTCTCCAAATTAGTTCTGATGGATTATCCACTAAGCATGTCGTTTTGTTCCCTGACTGTTAAGGAAACCTTGGATGACTGGCTCAGGCATAGGCATTTTCTCTGTGATTTCAAAGGGCAATTCCATCAGTGGAATAGATGTGTATTCTCTTCACATGCAGAAGAATTATTACCGGTGCTGACTTTGGAAACACGAGGACATAATATACATGAGAAATACTGCTGATAGCAATACTCTTACCCAGAGATCTTACAGAACTGAACTAAAATTCTGATTGCTCCTACTATGGTGATTTTTCTCAATCGTTGGTCACATATCCCACCATCTCAATTCCCCCTTTCCCCCACAGAGAAAATCCCCACCAGTAAAATTAAAACCCCTAGCAAGAAAAGGAAGTAACTCCGAATTTTGTTAAATGTTACAATGCTGACAGATCAAAATAAAATCAAATTCTTGCATGTGTTAAAAATAAACTTTTCTTTCCTTGTGGAAAGATTATTCCCTAAGGCGTCTCCATCTTCAGCCATCATAATTGATCATAGGAATAAATAGACCCAGCCTAAGCTTTCAAGTGAGTAAGGAATCTGTAAGTGGTTTTTTGTGAAACTGGAAGGACTAATCCCTAAGACAGTCGAAACATGAGAATAAGTCCTCAAATTAAA
>VZRR01006994.1:129207-200841 GCA_013398015.1 Oreocharis arfaki
TCCTCAAAAAAAAAAAAAAAAAAAAAAAGTGTTTACTTTTGCTTGAAAATTAATGTGTTTCTGTGTATGAGTGTAGTTTTCTATGTCTGTCTGCATCTATCTATATGCATAATTTGGTTGATTCCATATAGAAAAACTTATACAGACTTAAAAAATGTAGTTTTGCAGTCGTAGAACCCCTGGCTTTACATCATTGGTTAACTTTCACGTGGAAATATTATATGGTGTGTCTAAACATGACCATTATCCCCACCTTCATTGTAGGGAATATTTTGCATAATAATCAATTCATAGCAAACAAAGGCCATCTTGTAACTTCATTATGCTAAATACAGTGGTTGCCCAGACACTCATAGCTACCATGGGAATAGATCTTTCCATTTTAAAATAACAGAGCAATCCTCCACTCTTTAAAAAATAAAATAAAAATTTTAAAAATATGACATTGTAGAGCTAGAAAGAGTTAAGTGTTTTGGTTCGTTTTTTTTCTATTTTCTCTTTTGTAATAATTAGTTCTGCTGTTCAAAGTACAAGCAAAAAAAATTAAGAAGCAATTTTATAGAAGTATTATCTGGTTTCAAAAAATGATTTTATATGTATACCTATCGTAGTTATGTCTGGAATACTTACTTTCTATATTTAGTAGGCCAGAATAAGGCTCAGTATGTTGATATCTCTGAAAGATTCTTCTAAGTACAAGAAAAGAGTAGTTAAAGAACTAAAACAGGTGTTATCTCTTATTTTGCCTGGCTCCACTAAAAAGACTTTTGGTTAATTTTGAGAAAAAGAAAAGGACAGACCCACATACCATGGAAACCGTTTGCTCTTCTGCCTCAGAGAGGATAGTACAGCTAACTCTGGAGGCATACAAGGATAGCCTCTTCTTCCTGACACAGCCCAGAAATGCCTCAAGCAGGACTCGAGGTACGGCTGGAAGTAATCAAAGAGGATTGGTGGGTTTTGAATCATTGTGTGAATGCCTGAAGCAGGTCGCCTTCCTTCCCTGAGCTCTGAAGTGCTTAGGGCAAGTTTATACTTCTGAATTCAGTGAGCACAGCAACACAGATGAAAATGTGAGTACTCAGATTAGATTTATTCAGAGGAAGCTATCATTTTAACAGATGAAATAAATAAAACTATGATGTAAACTGATCCAAGCAGCAGAAGAACAGTTATGGTTGTAAAGGAAAAAACCTAGTATTTCTCACAGAAAGAAGTGGAAAGTGCTGTTAGTTTAGTCAAGTTCTAATCTAAAGCTCTGGAAGTCAAGGATTTAGCACGGCAATGAGAAATCATATGTCTGTACAATGCTGTATATACAGTAAATAAATCTTTGAGAAATACATGAGGAATGCCTAGTCTAAAGGCTTTGAACTGCATCTGTATCACTCCTTAACAAAACTAGCCAGTCAGCCTGTTAGCCTGTCTGTCCTGTTCTTCTCATTATGTCATATGGCTTCTAAACTAAATTTCCAAACTCCTGAGCAGCGATGTGTAAAGATAGATCTCTAATCTAAGGGATATCAGGTACAGACCAGATTCACCAGGACACTCTTGCTGCTTTGTGTTATGATGGCAGCAAAAAGCAGCTGCAAATCCAACCAGTGCAGAGAACTTACAGCTGCTTCTCTGTGTCAGAGAGATGCAAAACAGCAACAGCTTACTGATGGATCCTCCATATAATCTCCAAATAAAATTTGCTATCATAAATATAATGGTTTAAGATAATCTTTTGAATAATTCCATGGCCTCAAAAGAAAAATTATATGTATAAATAAGGCTGCTGTTTCTGGTATGACCATCTACACATGGAAATTCTTTGGAGAATGTCAAGTAATAAAAAGTGATATATGACATAGTCAATCTCATAGCAATTTTGAGGTTGCACTGAGACTTACAGATGAAATGAGGATGAAAATAATTATAATTTAAATGAGGTTTTATGGAGACTTCCTCTGACAAAATAAAGTTACAAAGGGCAAAGGAAGGGGAAGAAAGATAATAATTCTATTTTTCTAGCAAATACAAACACATTTACAATTTTGAATATATATCCTTTGGAATTACACTTTTTTTTTTTCTAGCTAACATCAAAACCAAACTAAACCAAAACATAACTTCCAAAGAAAACATTGAGGAAATATTAATAAAGCTCATGAAAAGGCATTTCTCTGCACTATAGTCTGTCTTATTTACTGATCGCAGATGCACATGAATGTTCTTTTCCCTCCTCTCTACATTTTATGATTTAGACTGACATTTTGGAAGCATGAATTTTCTGACACTTCTCTTGTGGCAGTTTTTATGAGTATACTGTCTCATAAATTTGTGCTCGTGTTGAAGGTGGTACCTCATGACTATGCTCAGATTTTACAGTTATGTGTGACAGCAACATATGATTAATGCAGAATCACTGGTTCAGAGTTAGAATATGGTTTTTCATATCTTATTTCTCATTAAGCATTGAAACTATTTTAGTATCTAAATCTAAGTAACCATAATTTTGTAATGATAACTTATTTATCAGAGTCTCCATTGGAAATTAGAAACTTTTAGAGAATTCTTTACAGACAGAAAAGACAGATACGTATCTTTAGGCTATGAACCTGTGTTAAAGAGTATGCACCAGACCATTCCAGTCCATATTTTTGCTAACTTTTCCCAACTGAAGACTGTAAAACACAATGGTAGAAATGTAATTTTGGTGCAAAAGACTTACTGATCAAGTTTTGAGTCTCAATACAGTAATGAATATGGTATAGTTAGGTTTTACAACTAAAAAAACCAAAAAACAAAAAACCCCACCAAATCCACAACTTAAAAAAAAGTTAGTACTTGTTCTTATTCCATTAATATATTTTATTTATAGAATTCTGTAGATGTGTTGCTGTCCAGCCTTAGATGCAACAACACAATTAAGACTATTGCAACTTTTAACATTGTCTTAAAAGAAGAAAACTATTGGTTTTTTTGAATGGATTGTCTAAACAACTGAAGTTCAACAAGGCTTGGACATCCATGTGGACGTGGAGGAATTCCACGAGAGAATACAGGTGGGTTTCTCTCATGAAGCTGATCTTAGATATCCCACAAATCTACACCATTCAGCTCAGCTTGCCATGCCCAGTCTGTCTGTAAAAAGAGGTTATGTTGAAACTGCATGAAGGTGCAGCTAGGGCTTCTGGATATTAATCCTTCCTGTAGCATGTTCACACTACATGCTGCAAAACTTCAGCGTGGAACTGCTCTCTCTTTCACCATCTTTTATTCATCTGTTGCGCTTCCTAAAAGCTGCACCAGAAAGAGAAATTAGGCAGATTCTGCTGGAGAATCCAAAAGTCTGTAAGTTTCATTGCCTGTGCTGGGTTCCCAGTGAGTCAGAACAACTCTCCTTCAGTTGTGGAGAGGTCTCTGGTCACCTGGAGAGCCAGCAGAATGCTCAATTTCTCTACCATCTATGAATCCAGGGTATATATTCATGGAAACTGGAGAGCGGTCCCAAGGCTCATAATTTTCTTCGTTTTATGTAGGTTTGTAATCTCCTGGTCTGTCAGAAGCAAGCCATAAAGTAATGTTTGATGGCAATCTGTGAGCTGAAACAACAGAGTTCTTTCATTTTTTTTTTGCCAAGTAACATGGCAGTCACCGCTAAGATTTCTTCACAAAAGAATGTTCTAGTTGATATAATTCTGGATTGCACTCAATGTGTCACAATCTGCCAGCAGAAAAATATAATGACTTGCTAATTTTTGAACCTTTTCAAGAAAAGAAGAATGAAAAATAATACTATGAAAGTTGAGTGACCTTAACAAATGTAAACAACAAGGATATATTAAAATTCTAGGATGAAGAGCTGTGTAAATTTGTGGTATTTGACCTGCAATGAAGTCTGTGCTTCTGTTGCTGTATAGAAAATTCAGCCTCTTCTCCAGTGTGAGAAGGATTTAGTTTAATGATGCTTTCAAAAAAGTCATAAAAGTTCTATAGAAAACTAAATTCCACTTCTTCAGAATAAGAACTGTGATGGTCCAAGCAATATACCTTGAAAAGTCTTTTGACTCCATTCTCTCTAGTTAAGCACATAAATATTAACAGGATCAAATCTGTAAGATTTGCTTTTAAGTATTTTATGTCATTTCAGGATATGAAAATGTTGAGAACAAATTAATGCATGCCTTAACAGATGGATAAAATGTGAAAGTTAATCATTTTTCTCTACCTGGTGCATACAATGAAACTAGTTATTTTGATCAAAATTTTTGCATCTTCATTGTTTTATTTATGTTGGAGCTTCCTTAAGAATATGGTAATACTTGTGGCTGGGTAAGATCAGAATAAACAAAGTAATGAAAAAGGGAAACTATTTTATAAAGATATTCAAAATGAGGACACAGTTGTAGCTTAATTTGTTGAGATACAATTGGGCAGTACAAAAATAATCCATATTAACATCCAGCTGTCAGTGATAAAAATGCCTGAATAATCATTCCCTGGGCTCAGTTTCATAATGTTATAGTAATTAACACAAAAGAACTTCAAAACTAATGCAATTGTGCTACACTTATTAGCAGGAGGCCATTGTGTGTATTCTCAGGAGTTTTATTTGAATAGTATTAGTGTATCCATATCCATGACGGCTCTCACTGGGATAAAAAATCTCTCCACCTGAAAACATTTACAAAGAGAGGATTCAGATCTGATTTCTAAATGTGTTTTAAATCAGCTAAAGCTAAGATCCCAGATAATTAAGTAAATACCACTTAATAATAGTCCATCTAATACTCTGTCTGCGGAGGTTCACAACATTCGAAACAATTAGTTTTTCTTCAAGTTTTTATATTGTCCTCTGTATGTGGTTGAATATTTTCCTGTACTCCTGGCAAGCTTTAAGAAATATTCTCCCTGATGTTTGCATAGCGGCAATGTGAATGATAGACTTTGCGAGCAATTTAGATAATTATCTAATGCAACCTTGAATGTTCCTCATACTCCTAGTCAGAAACATTATTAAGGCTTGGAGATAGACAAGATCACAACAACAAATGCTCAGCTTCATTAAAAAGCAATATTATGTAGTAGAATTACTGGAGAATGCATGTCCATAAATAAGTGTTGACGATAAGAAAGCCACCTTTTGTAGGAATAAATCCAACATCACTATATGGTTGACAAATATCACTAAACTGATATGTCATGTTATATATGTTAATTTGATTTTAGATGCACACGCCATTTTAAAGAATAGCAAGAGTAAATATTTTTAGATCTTCATAAATAAGACCGTCATTGTTTGTTGTTATCTGGCATAATAGATTCCAATGAGGAGTTTTATTATGAGAGGTTAAATAAGTGTAATCTATTATTAATGTGAATAACTGTAAATGACTTTAGAAATGTTTGAAACTATATCTGCTCAGGTTTGTTGTGGTTGTCAAATGGTTATATAACATATTAAAGCTGCTACCGGTACATGTTCTGAATTTATATTTTTCAAAAATAACATTAACTTTTTTCCTCCATAGTATTGTGCCAATACTACCTTACCTGTCAAAAGGAATAGATAAAGTTTTATTGTCAATGACATACTGCTTAGGACCTGAGGCTAAAACATCGACGTTCTGGAGAAACAAGCCTGTTTGAGAGAAGAATCCTAAAAATGACAATGCATATATTTGCTTGAATTCATGAGATCACTGTAAATAAACAGCAATGGTGAATTACAGAGCTTGCACATTTCCACACTAATAGGATGGAACATTGAGTTCAGAAATTTGCAGAGGGAGGTTATTATTATTTACTTGTTTCTTTTAATGAATGGAAGAACACTCACAAGCTGCAATTCCAAAAGTCGAGTTAAATGGAGCTGCCTGGGTTTTTTTTGATCCACAGGACACCCTCAAGGTTGGTGGTATGAAATGTTAATAACTCTTACCCAGGTTTTCAAAGTTCATGCAGAGAGCAGTCCAACCACAGAATCTTTAGGAACAGGAAATCTAAGGCACCGAAGTTGTTACAGTATGATGAGCTGTACGTGTATGTGTTTTTTATAATAGCCTTTAATGGAGTTGTAGATTGGAATATGAGAGCTTTGTCCTAGAGAGAGGCATAAAATAGGACGATTCTCTGGAAGAGTCTTGCACTTGCCATGTAGACTAATTTGTCACCATTAGCTTACTTTATTGATGGTGAGGATAGATTTTTTTCCTTGTGTCTTAAGTGTTTGAAAAAATGCAATTGCCAGGTAATTCACTAGGTCAGCATGGAACAAAAGCAATGTGTGATAGCTGATGTCTTTAGAACCCCAAACTGCCAAGCTCAAAATTAATATATTTTTTTATTTATCAAGGCAGATGATTTTAGTGAAAAATGTGCCAAATTACCAATGTAGGTAGGCAGGTGGGGTCACAGACATTAAATGTCTCTAAAGCTGAGAGCTCTAAAAGGAGGTGCAGCAACATGACATTGTCTTGTTTCCAGGTGGCCACTGTACATAAAATGTTAGGCTGGCACAGTCAGACCTTTCAAGCCTGTGCTGTATTGTGCTAATGGAAGTTTGGTTTGTTACCTTCTGTCTTCAACTGCTTTCTGCCTCTTTCTAACTGAAAGTACATTCTTTGTTCAGTTCACCACAGATATATGCCTGGATTGCAACACCATTTCCATTTGTCCTTCCTGTGGCAGCCTGTAATACTTCTGCACGGATGCGGTGTCTGGGTAGGCCAGGGTAGAGCATGCTTTTCCATGAGAACAACAGTGGCAGTCTATCTGCAAAAGCAGCAGCATATCCTCCTTCCCCAGGAAAGCCTTGGCTCTTGTGGAAGCAGTTGTATCTTTTCAGCCATCCTACAAAACCACTGCCTCTTGCTGTTTTTCCCTCAGCAGCCCTCCTGCAGTGCCTGGCAGGTTGCTGAGTAGGATGGGGAGGAAGCAAACCAGGGTGGGCCAAGGCGTGTCTGCAGCAGCCAAGTACACCATGTTTCCTGTGGGTTCTGAGAGTAACAAAGTGGTGACATTTGCATCTGTCCCTCTCCCTTCTCACCCTCTTGCCAACTTCATCAGATGGTTCAGTAGCTGCCTTCTGATCTTGCTCTTTTTTCTCTCTCTTCAAGACTGATCCCATGGATAAAGTTCAGCACCTACTTTCAGGCAGAATCTTTTCTCATGACGATAGCTGTGATTATGGCACAGGGTTCAGAACACACTGTTATTGTTCTTTTCATTGGCAGAATAGAATTTAAAGCAGTTTAGTCCTAGATCCACAAATATATGTAAATACCTAATACCTGCTTAATTTGCTTGAAGTCAGGTACTTAAGTGCCTTTTGGAGTCTGGATCTTAGTATTTGCTTTCTTCTGAGTATGTGTGATTTTTTGTAATTTCATTACAGGGAAAGTGGAGTTTCAAGATCTTTAGACATTAGAATGAGACATTTTGTGGTTGGCTTTGAATGCTGATATGTTATACTAATGCAGACACTTGTATTCATATGATTAGGAATTCAGAGGTTTATTTGATATCTTCATAGTCTGCATATACACAATATAATCACAGACAGAGTAAACGAAATATAAATCTTAACTGCCAATTTAGTGGTAAGATTTTATTACCATAAAATTGATTAATGTTTACATTTAATGTGAAGTTTTGGTTCTTACTATTAAATTGGCTGGGGATGGTTTGAAGTTCTGATTAGCTCAATAAAAAATGTAAGTCAGTCTTGCCTCAGAAATCTGAAAAGGTAAACATTTATGTGATTTGATATGTGAGTTTAATAACTAAACAGATCACCACTGAGCTGCTAAGTTAAAGAGGATCAGATAAATATTATAAGAATGGCTTCTTTTCATTCAATTGAATCTTCACGTTTTGAAGACAATCAGTTACTCAATTTTGTATTGTTTAGTTATTTGACAAAAGGCACCAATCCAATAACTACAGTTTTAGGTTTTTACTGATTCTGTTGAGTCACATGGCTGCAGAGGAGTCCAGTGTCAGCATCATCAGTGGCAACATGGTAAACAAATTGGTAGTATGAGAGACATTTCAGAACAGATACTATGCAACACTAGTTTTACAAAATTAATCGTCCTCCAGTTTCTCTTATTGAAGGCTTCATAAACTTCTCAAAAACAAAAGACTGGGAGATAAACCACATGGGTCCTCTTTTCAGGCCACTTTCCTCTTACTCTCATGCCTCCTATCTGTACACTGATCAGAATGGAAGATGGATGGATTGGTCTTGAGATGATTTTCTTTGTTCACTCTTTCCACAATTTTAAGGACTCCTAAGACTTTGAAGGGAGGCCTAATCTAGGCTTTAGAATTAACGCACAGAAAAAGAGAATTTGAGGCAAGGACCGTCCCTGTAATTTAAGACACTGTATGTACAAAACGACTGAAATCTCCATCCCTTTTTTACTTGCAGCTGCAGTGGGCTGAATGGGATTCTCCAGTTATCATTTTTCTGTCTTTTGATCCAATTTGCATATGTAGACATATGCATGCCTGTCAAGACTGTATGAGAAGTTTCAGCAGCATGAAACTTTTTCACTCACAAGTGAACTGGGAAGTGAGGCACTGGAAATAACATTTGCCTTTTAGATCTGAGATAAAAGCATGTTATTAATGCTATTCAAGTTTAATTTTGGGTGACTTTTGTCGAAAAGGCCAATAATTGGATTTGCATGCATTCCAATGGGCATTTGACCCAAAACAAGGCATCCGAATTAATAGTCAGCAGTCACATTTCACAACAGAGATTTTCTGCTCTCAGCAGTTAAAGAAAGACATTGATAAGATGATGTCCTTCCTGTTTTGAGTCCATTGATTGGGCTACTTTGAATTCATCATGTCCTAATTATTTAATTTGATAGATTAGGTGAATGGATGAATGTGCTGATACCCATGGAGTCAATTTGGAGTATGATACTTAGTAATCAGCTATGGTTTAATTTGCTCACTTATGCTGTTGAGAGGGGTATGGCGGGATGTCAAAACTGAGTGGACAAGACCTATACGAATGTGATTATGAGCTTTCCAGGTATTTTCTGGAAAAGGGGAGTCCCTTGCCATACGTGTAAGTATCAAGCAGTGTGAAATAGTGGGAATCACACAGGAATGCCATTAGTGAAATTCAGAAGCCAAGGACAAAAGTCTGAGGTGGCTGCATGGGGTTTGAGCAGATGAAGCTGTGTGGTTACAGGCTCTCTGGTCCTTTGAACACTAACCCTAAGCAGAATAGAATCTTGGTGATACATCTGAGGTCCCTATCACCTTAGGTGCCCCAGATTGGATAAGGGTTGAGGCAGCCATGTGGATGCCCAACTGTGATCCTCTTGGCATGTTTTTTCCAGTAGCAGCATACCAGGAGCTGTAGGCTCTGTGGCCAACTGAACCCTAGCCTGACCCTAACAAGATACTGCTTAGCTCCCAGTCTCCATGGGTGTCCTAGATTTGAAAAGTGTGAAGGCAGCAATGTTGGTGCCCTGAAATGACACACTGGGTGTGTGTTTTCCAACCCCGGTGTCCATGGCATGTGGGCTTTCTGGCTGGCAGTATCGTTAGAGTTCAGAGAATATTTTTGAAGCACAAGGAATGCTTCTTAATATTACTTGTTTCTATAAATGCCAAATACACAGTGTAATACCAGTATCTATACTGGAAGACAGTCTTAAGCTCAAAATTTATTCTTTTTAACATGGCTTTCAATGACTAAGGCAGAAAGAAATAAGGTGCAAAGTAACCTCGCATTCTGAGTTCTCTATATTGCAGTGATGTGTAAAGCTCTTTTTAATTATGAGTAACTCGTGAGCTAAGCTATTTAAAGTAGACTGATTTAGATCAGGAAATGGTAGTAAGGTTAAAACTGAAACAGAAAATCCTCAAACAAAGTAAAACCAACAAAACACAATCAAACAAATAAAAAAAAAACCACAAATACCCAAGCAAACAAACAAACTAAAGAGTAACCCCAAATCACAGAGCTGTGGGCATTGTAGCAGCTGAGTTGCTCTTTCCTTCTGGCCAGAAAAACTCTCTAATCATGTGTATACATTAGGGATGGCCTTGGTGTTGTCCCATAGGACAGACCACAATGTGCAAGCACAGCTGTAGACGTGCTGTCCAGGTATTAACTAATAGTGTTAGGTGCTGTAGGTCTCTGCATCCTGTAGGAAAGAAAAAGTAAAGCATGCCAAGGAAATACCGAGGGAATGACATGGGAGCTGAAATCTGTAGTACCTTATAGTGGTTAATGAAATCAAATCTTTCAGGCTTGTAAACAGAGATATAACATGAGCCATCTGTATTGTTTTCTGAATATTTTAAGGTTAAACTTAAAAGTTATCATTTTTGCTCACAATTTGATGAAAATTCGTCTGTGTTTTTTAATAGTATTCTTTGTACTGAAGACCTACTATCAGCTTTCTTGGTGGTAAAAACTAGAATTTGAAAAGGGGATTAAAAAAATTCAGTATTGCACTCTAAACACGTGTTTTCTGATTTTTGTCTGAAATTTTTGAAGATCTTGTCATACACCTGATTTTGCAACTATGACCTTGTATTCACTTCCCTTCCTCTTTCACTTTACTAGGTCATAATTTATTTTAATATCTCTCTGGCAGAGGTTTAAAATTTTCATAATGTCACATTCAAGTACATTACACTTCCTTGAAAAATAGAAATAAATGAAATAGCAGTTGTCTTAAATTTTTTTTGTTCTGAAAATTATTTCACAAAATGTGTACCTTGTTACATAACATTCTGTATAGTTTTTTAAAAAAATTTTAAATGTAATTGATCACCTCCTTGTCATACAATATTGAAAGGGTCAAACAGCTGAGGCTAGAAGAGGAACCTGCAAATATAGCTTTGTGAAAAGCACACAAAAATATATCAAATAAAATTAACTAATATTTCTTTCCTAAAACTGAAAACAAGTGCTTGAGATGCCATGAAATAAATGTCTATACAAATTGTTACAAGATCCTGTACAATCCAGGTCATTATCTGAATGTATTTTGGGGGGAAAAAAAGACCACATATTATCCTAAGTTTTAATTACAGTATACAGACACATACACGTCTGTACAGACACATAGAATCATATGAAGGTTTGGGTTGAAAGGGACATTTAAAGGTCGTTTAGTCCAACCCCTGTGCAATGAGCAGGGATATCTTCCACTAGATCAGGTTGCACAGAGCCTCATAAATTTGACCTTAAAAGTTTCCAAGGATTGGGAATCTACCACCTCTCTGGGCAAGTTGTTCCTCATTGTAAAAAACTGTCTTCCTTACATCTAATCTCAATTGACTCCTTTTTAGTTTAACGTCATTAGGTCCTGTCCTGTTGCAACAGGTCCTGCTAAAAAGTCTCCCTCTTTCCTGAAGGCTCCCTTCAGGTACTAGAAGGAATCTCTATAATGAATCTTCAAGACTTTCAATCACAACTGTAGACAAAGGGGAATAATGCTACTTTCTTACAGAACCCTTCCAAATACTGGAAGGCTGCTACAAGGTCTCCCTGAAGCTCTTCTCTGGTTTGAACAGCCCCAGCTCTCTCAACCTGCCTTCACGGGAGAGGTGCTCCATTCTCCTGGTCATTACTGTAGCCTTCCTCTGGACACCCTCCTACAGGTCAATGTCTTGTCTGTGCTGAGGATTTTGCTGAATGCAGCACCTCTGGTGGGGTCTCATAAAAACAGAGTAAAAGGGTATCCCCAAGAATCCCCTCCCTTGACCTGCTATCCCTGCTCCTTTTGTTGCAGCCTGGGATTAATTCATTCATCTTGCTTATTTATTTGCTTTACTTACAAGGTTTTCCTGAATTGTCACACTGAATGGTGAAGTTTGGAAAAAAAACAAAAAAATAACCAAACACTTTAACTGAATTGGCTTTAGAAACACCTGAGAAATGTTTTTCAAATAGTCAGCAGTAGTATCTGCTGTTTATTAAATCAAGCCTTTTAAGCAACAATATGTAAAATATTTATTTCCACAATACCGATTTGCTAAATTATAGAATTCTAATTTTCATCAGTGGAAGATCTCAGGAATTTTAAAAATTAATAACTTTTTTTTTTTTTGAGGAAAAAGATTTCAGGAGAGTTGAATTTGGCCTGAGTAGATAATTTCTAGAGCTATTCTATTATTCTGCAATGTTGAGGTTATTATTTCTTTTAATTAACTCTTCTGATTAGTTTTCAGGATATCTAAAAGCATAAATAAAAGAAGGAACAAATATTTGTATGATTTTTTTGAATTTCCAATTCAATAAAAACTAAAAATTATGTATTATTATAGATTTGGAAGGGAATTTTTAAAAACTGCTCACTTTTAGAAAGTGATCGAGGAAACTTAGTTAGCTTGTTGCCTAGAATAAATCACAAAATCTTTCCAAACAGTGTTAAAATGATAATATAAAAGAAGATTTTTAACTGAATGCCTTTGAGGTGATATGCACACGTTATACCATATTTCTACAATTTTTATAAGGTCGTTTGATTAGTATATCTGTCAAATATTGTCCGAGAAGAGCAGTTGGTTAGGTAATTCTCCCCTGGGTTCTGCCCCATTGGAACCCTCCCCCAATCTTTTAATCCTATGCTTTATTGTGTCTATAATGTATGCTGCAAAAGAAAATGTCCTTGCTAGACCAAAGGCAAGACTAAACAGAGTTTCAATAATGTATTTGTAAGTGTTTGTTAAACTATGGGAATGGGCAGGAAAAGTACTAGAAGTTTTACATATGTATTATCAGTCTACAAAGTTACAAATGTATGAAAAATATATAAAAAGCTAAAAATCTTTAGCCATCAAGCTGACTAAATTTTATAATTTCTATTTTGTTTCATCTTGAATTTTCATGGAAGAATAAAGACATTACTTTTTGTCCTAATTATTTGCAAATAATCACACACCTTAAAGTTTTTCATAACAAATGTGGTGTTCTCAAGCAGAATTTGCTAGGAGAAGACATTTGTACTTTCATACAAATTTTAATGGTCTAAATTGTTCTTCAGTGTTCTCATACGACCTACTGAAGAAAGCATTTAAGGGTATGATGCTTCTAACCAGGCAAGAAAGACTTGGACTTATTTCCTTACTTATATAATTTTAGAGACAAGGATTTTGGAATACCATGTATAGGGAGGCTGGATTTATACTGCAGACGGAGGATGCAATGTAGGATAAAGCAGTTATCCTACATTTAAACAGCAGTAGGCTTGTTTAAACCAGTTTCTTACACAGCTGTTTCTGGATTGGTACAGACAAATTTGATTTTAAGGTTCAGTTCAAGCTCAAGAGCTGTACTTTATGCTTTTTCTGCCAGGTTAAGACTTGCTTGATTTAGCGACAGAATGTGGAGGAATCTCTGTAGGCAGGATCTTGGCAAGAGTCTCAGACAGACACCATGTAGGAAGGAAATAAGGGCTTGTATAAACACAGTCTGGCTGTAGAGGACTGAGGTTCATTAAAGAAAATGATTATGGAAAATAATTTTTGTTAATTTAATAACAAGAAAAATGAGAACAGATATTTTTTGGGTTTTCACTTCAGAGATAAAAACTGTAAAATATGGCTCAAAACTCAAGATATTAGAACCTCAATCTTTACATCAGTTCCATGATGTTCTTACTTTATCTTATTGTGTCACAATTCACTTCCCTACCTTTTCAGGGTAAGATTGACTCAGATGAGTGCAGTGGAGCACAAAACATGGTCTAACCAGGATCTTCAACTCACAGAGACAAGAGGAAGCATATGGGATCACTGAGCTGACCACAGCTGCTCATTGCATCATTTTTTTTCAACTTTCTGGAAAGGAATTTCTTTAAAAGCACATCTTGTTTACTGACCAGAATGACCTAACAGGTGGTACTTTCAGGTGGTCTCTTTTGGAAGACACGGGAAAGTACATTTGTTTTCTTTATCTTATGATAATTTTTGGGAGGATATCTCAGAGGAATGTTTGGTCTAGCTGATGAGACACGGTAGTTTTTCATCTCTCTTGAATCAGATTAGAGTAAAAGCAAACAAATGTGGGCAATTCCTCTTTAAGCCTGTTCCAAGAATTTAGGATTCCAATGATTCACTTCTAGCATTAAGCAAGATATATAAACAGTTTGATGGCTCGATTTCTTTTTAATTAAATTTTAATTATCTACCATTCTGTTGCTAGAGATGAAAATACACATGCATGGGTTTTAGGATGTTCATATGCAAAGGCTTGAGGAAACAGTATGCGCACATAGCCATTAAGGGAAAACAATCAAAGTGCAGGAAAGTCATCTGTAGAAGCAGAAAAGTAGACAGCAGCGGCCAGTTTGAGGATGCAAGGAGAACACTAAAGCTTGAGTAGACAAGGAAGACAAAAACAAACAGCAAATAGTCAATGCTTTGAGGGCAGCACAAGCAACATAACTGTAATGCAGTGTTGCTGTGGACAGGAGTAGAATGCCCTCCAGAGGAAGAGAATATTTTTTAACTAAGAGAAGAGAAGATTATTTGGGCTGCTATCTTTGTTATGAAAGACTTGAAGCAATATAAGAAAGCAGAGGAAGAAACTAAGAATATGACAAGGACGAAGCCATCCTTACTCTTAGCTTCTTTTTCTTTTGTTTTTGTTTTACTTATTTTTTCCAGTCTTGTGGAGGAATAACCAACATATTTGACAGAGGTCTTCCTATTCAGGGGAAGAAGCAGTAAGACTTTCTTAATAAAAGGGCAGCTTTTTATACTAAAATATTACTGAGACCTTATTGCCTGAGAAACATAACTTTATGACTTTGTAAACAAAGATAATAAATATTAAAAGAAAAGAAACAACAATGCTCATCTTAAACTAAACAGAAAGTGGTGGAAAATCATAGAGAATAAGTATTATTTGGTTTTGGGTTTTTTTCTGCAGTGTAAATACAATCACATTCAATAATAGGTTATGAATACAGTGTGTTGACCAGGGGAATGTGGCATGAATATTGCGGTGTATTTATGATCTTTTTTCAAATTTTAAAATAAACCAAGATTTAAATGACATAAATGACTTTTAGCAATTATGCCTGCTAGAAACTATATTCTGATCAGCTAAGAGGAAAAAAATCTACATCGCCTGTTAATTGGGGAACAGTTGTGAACCAGGTGTGTGGATTCAAAGTCTGCAGATAAAATACTTCCAGTAATAATCGAGGAATTATAAAAAATAAGAAGGGAAAAGTCCTAAGTTAAACTACCATATTTTTCAAGGTCAGAAGTAAAGTTTGAATGCTATGTGGCCCAGCATCACAGACCTTCCTGGAAAATCTAGGCATCCTGGGAACATGGCAGGCTGCCAGAGCTGATCAGTCCTGCTTTCTAATCCAGCATAGCACAAAAAGTTATAGCATGCCCTATTCCAAAATAAACCTTTTGATACAAATCTTTGTTCTCTGATGCGTACAGTAACACACAGAATAAATGAGTCATGAGAGAGGGTGGGTTGGCTAGAAAAGCCAAGTGGTGCCTGCAACATAATACAGCTACTCTCTACAAATACATCATCTGTGTAAACAAGCAGGAAGGAAAATTACTGTGCTAGATAGCAGACAGTGCTGGCATAGGAAAAATATTAATTTCCTGACTGTGGAAAACTCACCTTGAGTTGATAGCATTGGAGGACTTGGAATATTTTGAAGCATTGGGGAAGCAAGGATCATAACTGACTTTTGCAGGATACTTTCTTACCAGGGAAAGACAGCAGGCTTAATTCTGTCTTCTAAATCTATACCAATTTTTCCTAAAAATTTCTGAGCAAATCTTATATTGAGATAGCTTGTAATTTCATTTAATTTCATTTTGTTCCTACTTCTAAAATCCCTTTCTCAGCCTCTGCCTTTTCCATAATTCTTTCTTTATAATCTGTTTCAGGAAGACACTGACTATTAACAAGGAGAAATTGTACACTGGGAGTCATATTTGGACTCCAATGAAGCGCAATAAACATTGTCTATAGAAAAAGGAAGGAGAAGACAGACTTGCATTAGGTATCACAGCATAGATCATTGAATGCCTAAGAAATCAGTAATACGATTTTGAGAACTGTAGGGTTGACCTTGTCTGGATGTCAGACACCCATCAAAACCTCTCTATCGTTCTACTCCACGGCTGGACAGAGAAGAGATTTTATTATGAAGCGTTTGTAAGTTGAGGTAAGGACAGAGAGAGATCATGCACCAAATACCACCACAGACAAAACAGACTCAAATTAGTGATATTAATTGAATTTATTACTAATAAAATCATAGCAGGATAATGAGAAGTAAAATAAGACTTCAAAAACACCTTCCCTCCACCCCTCCCTCCTTTCCAGCTCTACCTCCTAGCCCTCAGTGGTGCAGGGAGATGGGGAATGGGGGTTATGGTCATTTCATCACATGTTTCTGCCATTGCTCACGGAGAGGAATCCTTCCCCTGCTCTGGCACGGGATACCCTTCCATGGGGTGCCCTCCTTCAAGAACAGGCTGCTCCAGTGTGGTCCCACACAGGGCTGGAAGTCCTGCTCATAAACCTGCTCCAGTGTGAATTTCTCTCTCCACAGATGGTAGGTCTCTGCCAGGACCTTGCTCCACTGGGCTTCCCATGGGTTCATAGCCTCTTCTCAGGCATCTGCCTGCTCCAGCGTGGGTCTCCTCTACAGGCTGCAGGTGGATCTCTGCATCTCTGTGGTCCTCTATGGGCTGCAGGGGGACAATCTTCTTCACCATGGTCTTTACCATATGCTGTCAAGACATCTCAGTTCGGGCACCTGGAGCTCGTCCTCCATCTACTTCTCCACTGACCTTGGTGTCTGCAGAGCTGTTCATCTCACATTCTCGCTCCTCTCCTCTCTGGCCACAAATACATCTTCACAATAGCTTTTCGTTTTTCTTCTTAAATAAGTTATCACAGAGGCATTGCCACCATTTTTGATTGACCCAGGCTTGGTCAGCAGCATGACTGTCTTGGAGCTGGCTGGCACTGGCTCTGCTGGACATGGAGGAAGCTCCTGACAGCTTCTCACAGAAGCCACCTCTATAGCCCCTGGCTACCAAAACCTGGTCATGCAAATCCAGTACGAGAACAAGTAGGATTTGGAGCACAGGAAAGGGCTAGAGAATAAAACTGTAATTTAAGGAGAAACAAAGACATTTGGTGGCTAAATTTTAGCCGTCCTACTTGCAGCTCATCTTTGACAGAAGTTTAGAATATGTCAAATGATGCCATTCCTTTCAAAAGAAGATTATTTATTTTAGAGTTTCACTCCAAATCAGTTTGAAACTGTTCTTATCCTGTTGATGCTATCATTTACCTAGTGTGTGTACAGAAATATTGCCCTATTTGATTTCAGAAAATTTGGTCAGTGAACTAAAGTTATGACACTTGTCTAAACAAAGGAACTGTAAGTTCATATCACAAGCTCCTTCTAAATAAAGAGCTGCACAGCTCCAAAATTTGTTTTTCTTTAATGAATCCAAGCCTTTCCACTGTCATTATTCATTCTTTCTAAAAACACTGGAAAATGCAATGCATTACTCAGCCGTGACCTAGCATGTCCTAAGGTGCATATTTTATTGATGTAAATAAATGAGATTCTAGTCTACCCAAATGCTGATGTTTTGATTTAATAGAAACACTGTTTACCTTAAAAGTTGTCATTACTGCAATGATTATTTTCCCTGGAGGCTCTGATGATAATCTGGAGGACAACTGCTAGAAGCCTGCTTAGTATCTGCAGATTCATTGGGCAATTAAACTATTCAATTATGGAGTAAAAGGAGAAAATAGTTAACATGCTTTCTGCTTTCTGTTGTTTACTCCAATACATATTTTTCCTTACATTGAAAGAAAGAGGTTTGAAAGTGCATTAGTTTCATGCTTGCATAAATGCAAAACTCTTTAGATAAAATCACAGTGTTAAGCTCCATTATTACTAGGTATGAAATTAAAATGAACCAGACACTGGGAACTTGCTATTATTTCAAATTAAATAAGAATGTATATTTTACAGTACTCAGAGCTAGAAGAACTGTTTTAGATGTTTTCTTCTACTTTTGATGTCAGCTGTCCCTCTAGTTTTCTTCCTGGATATCAATCTTGAAAAGCAATACACATATAAATTCTATTTCCCTTCTTTTTGCCTTTAGGTGGTATCCAGTGTTATCAACAGCAATTCATTTTATAAAGGTCACTGACTTAATGAAATAGTTTTCAATGTTTATGCCCATACATTCATTTGAAAAATAGATTTACCTTAACTAGGTATTCATCAGTATAAATTAACTAGGTATATTAAATGCCATATCATTGCATGAGAAAAAGAAATGAAAAATTACTGCTGTTATTGCTCTGAAAAAAAAAAAAAAAAGGTAACATGCTGAATCAATGAGAAGGAAAAACTAAAATCTTTTGTGGGTTGGACATCCTAGGAGCCTAGATGACTCCTAGTGGATGATCCTCCCTGTGGCTGTTGGAAGCTAAACAGGTAGGATAGGTTTTGACAAAAGTTCCATTTCTCTTTACGATATATATGTCACATATATATTTTATAGCTAATACTGCTGGGAAATTTGAGGTGAATTAAACAACAAAAGGGTCATGCCACCATCAGTTTTCCCCACAATTAAATTCATCTTGGAAAGAATTGCAGGTGACACTGGATTTCAAGAAAAGACATAAAATAGGAGATAAAAGGGAGTTCATTTCTGAAATTATTACCCATTCAGAAGCTGAAGTTAGTTATTATAAGCCTACAGTTGTTTCAGTGTTTTTGAGAGTTTAGATAGGAAATAAACACATAGGTCATTCAAGCTCCCTGTAGTTTAAAAAAATCAAATGAGATCAAAAGAGCAAAAATTCTAGAGTTTCTCTTTCAAAGACCCTCTCTTTCTATTGAAGCACAGTAGAAGAAATATAATCTTGATGATTAAAGTACATATCAGACCCAGCATAAGACAACGAAACCCAGGACTACCATTTTTTTTGTTGCACAGTCTGTGAGTATTTAATTTTTCCATATGGAATTAACTTTTTGTGTACCTTGCATATTTACAATAAAATTAATTATCTCTGCTTGTATGAAGAATTGTTAGTACCTTTATGACAAGATACCAGATTCTAATACTCTTCAATGATGTTATTTTAGATATTCCACACAGGAAGGGTATAAAGTTTAATATGAAATGCACTTAATTTAAGATATTTTGTATTACAGGAGATTTTTGATTTAGCAGATACAAAATGTACAAAGAACATAATATAACTTCAACTTAAACTTTATAATTTGTGATATACAATTCAATCTCAACACCAGTCTGATTCACAGAATTTTTGGTCCTCTGGAGGTCATCTGGTCTGAGCCCCTGCTTGAGCATGCACTCCTAGAGGCAGGTGACCAGGACAATGTCCAGGCAGGTTTTGAATATCTCTAAAGATGGAGAAGCCGTAACTTCCCTGGGCAACCTGTACCAGTGCTTAGTCACCCTTACAAAAGTGTTTCCTGATGATCAGGACAAAGCTCCTGTGTTCAGTTTGTGCACATTGTCTCTTGTTCTCTTACTGGGCATCAGTGAAAAAAATCTGACTGTGTCCTCTCTGCAACTGCCTTTCAGTTATTTATGTACATTAAGTCCCCTTTGAGTCTTT
This sequence comes from Oreocharis arfaki, assembly GCA_013398015.1. Taxonomy (NCBI): domain Eukaryota; kingdom Metazoa; phylum Chordata; class Aves; order Passeriformes; family Paramythiidae; genus Oreocharis; species Oreocharis arfaki. The sequence continues at coordinate 148,865 of VZRR01006994.1, forward strand.
TCTTCTGTAGGCTGAGCAGTCCCAGCTCCCTCTATCACCAGGTGAGACTGATTGACAGGCAATTCGCTGGGACCTTCTTCTTGCATTTCTTTAAAATATGAGTTGTTTTCCTCCAGTCTTTGAGCACTTCCTCCTGTTGCCATGCCCAGTCAAAGGTTTACAGAGAACGGCATCCGTCAGTTCCTTCAGCACTCGTGGGACTGTCCCATGGAGGGCCTAAGGACTTTCCAGGCAACCAGAGCCAGGACAAGAGGACACAGTCTTAAGCTGTGCCAGGGGAAATTTAGGCTGGATATTCTTCAAAGAAATTCTTCACAGAAATAGTGATTGGGCATTGGAACAGGCTGCCCAGGGAGGTGTTGGAATCACCATCCCCAGAAGTGTTTAAAAAAAGACTTGCTGTGTCATGTAACACCATGGTTTAGTTGGTAAAGTGGTGTTAGGTCATAGGTTGGACTCGATGATCTCAGAGGTCTTTTCCAACCTTGTTAATTCTGTAATTCTATGATTCTGTGACTTATGTATGTCCATTCCTAAACTGAAAAAATCATCTTTGCCTATCTCTATTGACCCTTCTTCCATTTTTGGGGGGTTATTTGTCAGTGGCAAAAGAAGTAAGCAGTTTCTATAAATTTTTAATATAGAAAGAAATATTGTTAGATTTCAGTATTAAAAATTGCCAGATTATATGCATTTAGAAAAAAAAAAAAAAGCCAATAAAGGCTCTGGCACTTTGAAACTTTATATTTCTGGAGTAAAAGCTGCTTCTCCTCTTTGAAAATTCTTTATTTTACTAGTATGATTAAGAATTAGTTACCACAGTAACAGAACAAGACAGCAGATATTTTTGCTGACTTTTACTAAAATGTGAAACCATTGCTATTGCACAGCAATTGCTGTAACATAAAACACATCTAATTTGCAGGTGATACAAAATGCTTTCAGCAAATTTTGTACTATGAAGTTTATGATACAAGTCAGATATGTAGTTCAAGTGAGAGAAACCCATGGAAAATACATAGAGATTAGAGATAAACTACTTATTTAATTAACATTCTATCACAAAAAAAGCCCCAACCACCCAGCTAGCCAGCCAACCAAAAAAGGTAAAAGACCCAGCACAACCCCAAAAACCTCCAGAGCCAAACCAATCAACAAAACAAAAAGTATACAGAAAAATAAGCTTAATTTGTACTCAAGTTGGGAAATCAATTCCTATGCATGTAGGGTGTAATCGCAGCAGCAAGAAGGGAGATAACTGAGCATGAGATGTGCCATGCTGTGGCATTCATTTTGCATAAATTTACTAGATCTCCTTAGATGGTTTTAATTGTTTTGACCCTAGGTCAAGAAAGAGGGACTAGATAATTGCTCTGTGCTCACTTGCAGCTTGATTAGTCTACTGCCGCACAGCTGTGTATCACCACATAGGTTGAGATTTCTAACTGTTCCAATGGGTTCTTAAGAGAAGCTAAACCTGAAAAAGTAAACTTACCTCTTGCCCTTCTATTACTGCTCACCCTAGAAAATTAAGCATAATCTGACCTCAAGATAATTAAGTAAAGAGATTTAAATGTATCATATACTTTGAGTCATTATCTCTTTTACATATTATTTTTACACCTGACTTTGGAATAATTACTGTCAATTCACCACGGTATGGAAGCAGACTCAAGTCTAAATTGATTTGGGTGTTGAAAAATGATCTTCCTGCGGGAGACTGAGTACTACTAACTTTGACTTATGTTTTTGCCAGAGATATTGTCATGTTGGTCACTCCATTTTCCATGGTTAAATTTTTGTTTTCACTTGGCCGTACTGCTACCATTGTGGAACAAACATATTGACGTAAGTCTCACTTTTGGCTTTGACACTACCAGCTCAAATAGTGCTTGTTTATTTAACTCATGTCTAAAACAATTCATTTTGAGATGTCCAAAATGTAACTGAAATACGTCAAGGTTGAATGCCAGGGCTACTAAAGGACTCTGTTAAAGTTGATTAATCAGTCTTTTGCCAAAACAAGCTTAAAATCCCACAGGAGTTTTCTTCTTATAATATTGCAAAAAATATAAGTTGATATAATGTATTTGATTCTTCCTTTTAAATAGCTCAAACTATTTTGTATTTCTAAATAAATTCTGCTTTACAGTAAATTTAATATTCTAGATTAAAATTTAAGCCATTTCCAGATCGCAAGAGACAAAAGTTGGTGATTAAATATCAGAAAAGGCTTATTTAATAGAAAAACAAATCTGTATTTTCTTAGACATATCTAACTATCTAGTGTAAAAAGGAAATAAATCATCAAATCATTATTCTGCAGAAGTATTTTTTTTCATTCACCTAGTTCTCTGTCAGCTCTTAACCTGTAAAATATGTTCTGTTTCTAGAAAGACGTTTACATGTGTTTAACTTAATGCACCTGCATGACTAATATTATCTGGACTACTGTGTCTAGAGTAAAATGAGTGCAAAAGTATTCTGGGCTTCAGTTTAGGAAAAGAAGTGAGAAAGTAACACTTGCCTGGCTGAAATGAAACTGGACACTTTTGAAAAATAAGTAAGTCGATAAAAAATTGCATACCTAGATCAAGATTGAATAAGTTTTCAAAAATTCAAATTAAAAAAAAGCAACAACTTCAGCAACCTCTGCTTTAGAGGGATTATAACATACTGATGCTTATTTCTAATTTCCTTAGACTGGTGTCTATATGGATCTCACACAGTTATATTTCTTACCTTCAAATTATAAAAAAGACATGCAGAAACACATTTTTAATGTAACTTTGCTTCTTGCTGCCTTTAATATAAGAATCATGTTTGGTTCTCGTGTTGTGAGCATGTATGCATTGGTAAAGCAGGTTGTAGAGTATCAGAACAAAGGAAATTTTGTGGCTTCCAGCTGCTAGTCCAGGACACCAAAACTTCCCCGAAGATTTTACATCATATGTCACAGTCTGGTGCAGATGTTTCAGATACCTGAATGTCTCAGATGGAATTAGCTGTGTCTGTTTAGGCTCTTGAAATCTCACCTGACAAATTGCATCAGATGAAATCTTAGCTGCAGTGTGTGAGCTCAGGATTCACACTGTATAACTAAATTTCCCTAACCAATTATAGTCTGCAAGATTTCAAATGGGAGGAAAGGTGTCCAATTCTTCACAGAAGCAGGAAAAGGGCTTGTAATAATGAGAAACAGGACAGTAGATGAGATTTTGGACCAGGTGATAAGAAAGAATAAAAGATTCTGGGGCAGGAGCCAAAAATCATCAACTGGTTATTAATATTGTTAGATATGGAATTTAACACAAACGTACCTATTTATCTTCCAAATGTTATAATTAGGAATGAATTAGTAAAATCTTTGGCAGGGAAGGCAAAAAACTTGGCATAGGAAGACAATAAGATGGAAACTAAAGACATCTCAATTCCTTTTTCTTATTTTCCAAAAATACAATTTTAATTTTGAGGGGATTTTTGTTTGTCTATTTGTGTGGGTTGGTTTAAAAATTTTTTCTAAAAATATGGTTTTTATTTTCTACCAGGATTTTTCCTACATTTGCTAAATTCCATTTTTTTCTGTATGTCGATTGAGATAATTCATATATTATATTTGTGCTGTTCATATTTTATATACTTGGGTTGTAAGAGTTGTTTTACAAAAGATGCTAGTATTTCCTGAGTCTCAACTGTGTGTTTTGTACAGAGCTTTTGCCCAGAGGAGTCTAGAGTCTAGTTGGGCTTAGACAAAACAATTTTAAGATGAAAGTGAAAGACCTAATTGTAGCAGAAGCCTGGGGATCTGGAAGAATTTGCCTGCATCAGTAGCACAAACGCCTAGGGGCTGATTTAAAGACAAGAAAATAAAAAGTTTTTGAAAAGGTAGATACAGTTTACTCCACAAGAAAAAAAAAGGGCAAGGGATAGAAAAAACATGTTAAAATGTGCCAGCCCTACTGATTATTTCACATTTGCAACAAGCAGATTAATTCACAACAGTCTCCCATCAGCTGGCCTGCTTAAAAGCATGCTTGTTGAATTTTTCACCATTACATTTTCCATCATGTGTGGAAAAGCATTGCTTTATTCTCCAGTCTTCTTTGAAATCTCTTAAAAAAGTTTATAGAAACCTTGACCACCTGTAGATAGAGGTGTGATAATGATTAATGTAGTGCTCCATGGTCTCTGTACTGCCTATAACATTCTTTCTATGCTCATGTGGTCTGCACATCTGGTTTCAGTAGCTATTGGTTGACTCTACCTCTTTAAGCCAACAATTTGTCATCTTTAAAAAGAAAAAAAGTAAGTTTATTAATTCATGGCATGGTCTATCAAGTTTTCTACCCTACAAAGAACCAGGAATAATAATCAAAACAGAAACCAAAAGCAAAATATTTTGGGTGTGTACTTTTTCCCAGAAAAGAAAGTAACAGGTAGTATTAAAATAAATTAAAAAACTAAGAATAATAGTAAATCAAAAGAATGAAGCTGTTATTTTGCAGAAAAACAACAGGAGGATTTTTTTTTTAACGAACAGAGGTACAACTTATAAATGGCAATAACATTTCACAGATGCTTTTATTAGTATTATTACCTAAAGCAAAGAACTCAGGCATGATCTTGAATAATCATCCTAGTGATACAACATTTCTTTTTGATATATTCTAATTTTTAGGTATGACCCTATAATTGTTCCTAGAAGCAATTTTTTTCAGAATTAAAATACTACACAATGTTTCCCAATGTGTAAAAAATTTCTGGAGCAACGATGAATCACAGTAGCATGACTTCCCTTCCATGAGACAAGGAAAGGAAAGGAAAGGAAAGAGAAAGGAAAGGGAAAGAAAAGGGAAAGGAAAGAGAAAATCTGTATCTGTTCAAGTGATACATATAGGAAAAAATAGGTAAGTAAATAGGGGGATTTTTTTTAGAATAGTAATTGCAGTAAATGCAGTAAGTGCTGTCTGTTCATGTATCTTTTCTTGTTGTTACCTGTAACATCATTCAGATTAGCTTACTCTAAACCATGGTTAATAAAATCAAAATTAAATCTGTGACAAAAGGGGGTACATGGGAGTGGACATTATTATCTTGACTTCTAGGCATCACTTTTGGGCCAGAAATTTCAAAGAAATTTAAGAAGCAGGGAAACATGAAAAATTCAATTTTACATATTTTAATTTTTCTTTCAGTGCAGGGAAGTAATTTGCTTGGGATCAGTTTATAATCCAATATACAAATGGCAAGTCAAACACAGGTCCCTCAACCTTTCTCTGTGGGTGTATGATCACATATCTTGGATTATCAACTAAACTGCAAAAACATCCTGTGCCAATTAGTGTCTTTTAAGGGCTGATCTGTCTTCTGATTCCTGTTCTGGAAAAGATCATGCCAGGTGGCTTTCTGTAATTGACTAATGTAAATCTATATTCAAGTAGCTGCATAAGATGCCTTGCATTTTAGCTCTATTGTTTAATGACTGCACTCTCTGAAAACACAGAGTAGTTCAGTGTGCAAGATGACTTCCACATGAAACTGCACCAACAGAATCCTAGTCAATTTTTAAAAATGACCTTAGAAAAACAGTCATGCAGGTTAAACATGCCCTCGCAGAAATGCAGTGTATAGAAATTAAATTGTATTGCATAACAGAGAGGTCATAATGCAAGTTTTCATGGGTTTCTAGCCATTACAAATGCATAATGAGGTATAGCTACAGGCTGAAGTTTCATAGGTACCAGCTGGAGGACCCGTATTCCAGTATAGTCAGCTTATTTGAAACGAGGCTTTCAGATCACTGTGGATATATTCATCCTTTGCGCTGGAAACCCAGTGCTGCCAAGAGGTAAATGAACAGCTTATTTTGTTCTTTTCAGTCTATAAAACAGTTGAAAAGCAGTGGTTCTAAGAGTTTCACACATTATACAAAAATTAATTCTGGATCGCCTAATAGTGAAATTGTCATCTAAAGGTAGTAGATTTAAACAAAGATTTGGCCTCTTCTTCTGGGCAAGGACAAGAGGAAATGGAGTCAAGCTGTGGCAGGGAAGGTTCAGGCTGGACGTGGGAACAGACTGCCCAGAAAAATGGTGGACTCATCATCCCTGGAACTGTTCAAGAAAAAACTGGATGTGGCACTCAGTGCTATGGTTCAGTTTAAACTGTTGTTCGGTCAAAGGTTGGACTCGATGATCTTGGACGTCTTTTCCAACCTTAGTGATTCTATGATTCTATTTTATGGTTATTGGCGATGTGTCTAAAAAGTCATTTGGATGAAATTCTTCTTTCAGTAATACCACTGCAATTCCAATTCTACTAATATCAGCCCAACTGACTCGTGCCAGAATTGACTGTTAGACTCAGGCTCACACCTTGCTAAAAATCTGTTTACAACCTTTTATGTATTACAATGAAATTGCCACTAGGAATCTGACACAGTGTAAATTATAAACTGAAATGTCAGAAAAGAGAAGCCCAACAGATAAAGCAACTAAAAAAAGGCAGTGTGACTATTTGAATGGTAAAGAGACCTATTCTTAATTTAATTGCCCTTCTCTGTAAAAGATCAGTGTGTACCTGACCAATGTAGAATCCATTATGCTCGTGTGGCGGTAAGGAGGTTAAAGTCTGCAGGTCATGAAGCCTAAGTGAATGTAATGGTGGTTAATTATGCCCCTTTTCTGAGTCAGCAGAATTTTGTGGTATTTTTGTTTTGTCTAATGCACAAGGTATAAAGTGCCGATGTGTTTACATTTCCTTTCAAGTGCTGTTTTATGCAGCAAAACGGATTTTTTTTTGCCTTTGCAAATACCGCTTACTTACATTTATGATAACTGACCCACCCATGTTCTCAACCCTTGCTCTTCTCTCAGTTGTCACATTGCACACTTGTTCAGTGGCCCAGAAAATCCGCTGCCATGTGTTATACAAGAGAAATGTTAATGGGGAGAACCACAGATTTCAAAGTAACTGCATGTCTGTTTGGAAAATGGGATTAATTCAGAACCTCAATTTTGAATTCTGCAGTTGGCTTCTCTGGGCTATGAGGACATGAAAAGCTGCACAAGAGCAGTTCTGGCAGACTCTGCTATTTTTACCTGGAGTCAATAGAACAGATGACCTTTCTTTTTAAGAAAATGCCATTTTTGTGATGTGCTCCAGCTTCTATTGCACATCTCCAAGGTGACTTTTAATGCAGTCCCTCACAGAGTCAGGTTATTCTCTGAAAAGAGTAGATCCTTACAATAGTCTTCATGACTGGGGCAGTACTTTCTCAACTGACAGGGAGGCTACATACCATTGTTTTTAACTTACAGCAACAAAACGAGGAATCTTCTATAAGAGAATTTGTGGTATCTGTGAATCTGGTCAGCAGAATCACTTTTCTCTCTTATTTTTGCACTCAGGATGAAACGTGAAATGTGAGCTAATAAAACCTAGTGGTAGCTCAACTGGAAAATCTGAGGGCTGATTTAGGTCAGGAACCAGGATTCATCACCTGAGAGTTTGCAGTTCAGTAGAGTCTGAAGTTTTGATTCAGATACAGATTTAGCCAAGTGTATGTGCTGCCTTGATAAATGCATAATAGCTGAAGAAATTAAGTAATGGATGTGGAGTTGGTTTTTGTTTGTTTTTTTGTTGGGTTTTTTTTTTTTTTTTTGTTATTTGTCTACTCTTGTGGTTTTGTATAGCAGTTTAGAAATAGAAGATACACCTGTTATTAGGAAAATGATATTTTGGTGGGGCAAGTAAATAAGAAGTGTAGATTTACAGACCTCAAGTAAAAAAGTTTCTCATTTCACTGGAATCCCCAACCATTTTTCTGTACTGATTCCCCCTAACCCTCCACCGCAATACCAGACACTCCCATTTGGATTTATTGAAAGAAAATATGTACATATATAGAGAGGCAAATTTTGGATATGCTAGTAGGAAACATTTTAGTTGAGTCATTGAGACTTACTAAGGATTGGTGGGGGAGGAGAAAAATAAACAACAAAATTCCAGAATCTAGTAAGTCATAATTTTTTATTTTAGTAGATTACAAAATGATTTATAACAAGGACACATATGGGGAAGCTGATGAAGTGCAGTCACTACTTCTAAGCACCTTTTCTATACTTTGGTCTGATGCCCCCTTTGTTAGTTTGCAAGTACTTCATTAGGAGTAGAAAAAGAAGGAAAACCAGAACTGAAAACCTAGACAAATACCTGAAGAATGAAAGAGAAAAGGAGATCCCAGAGGGAAAAATCTGACTCCAGATTACAGTGAACTCCTCTAAACTGTGTAGCAATGACTTAGGCCAGTGCAACTGTTCTTAACCATGCAGAAGAAACAAGTTTCAGGAAAAAAAATTGGGAAATAAAAATTTCCATAACATGGAAAAAAAGTAAAAGTGTATTTTTAATGACCGAAGAACTAGTGGAATCTTAGAGAAGAAAAATAAGGAAAAGCATCTGAAATGAGAATTACATCAATGTTTACCACAAAAGAGACAATAAATTTAATTTGCCTTAATTCCTTCCAGAAAATATAAAATTTAATGATCTTTTTAACTTAGCTTTAGAAGGGGTTTCTGTTCTGTCACTACTAGACTCATTACTTGTAAGTTTTGTCATTAGCAGGCAAGGAAAAGTTAAGGTTGCAGAGAAGCTTTGACAATAGCTAAACATGTCAATTTCCTAATAATCATAAATATAATGTTTGTATGCTTTGAGGCCTGTGAATAGCTGGTGCTGTTCAGCCCAACTGACTGGAAAGGACTTCCTTTTGGCTTCAGTGGACAGCAAGACACAGTCGGGCTAACAACATTGAAATTCATCACAGAGATGCCACATGCAAACAGATCCCCTTAAAACTATGTCAGCATTGAAAGGTACTCCGAGTAACACAACTTATCTTATGAATTAGGAAAGAACAACTCCCAGTTCACTAAAAGTGTGAGGTTGGTGCCACAAAAAGCTAAAAACAGCCATTAAGACACTATATCTGTATTGTAAATCATAAACAGCTACTAGTCCTGATGCTGTCAAAAGCCTGAAAAATTGCTGTTAGAAGGTTTTCCTAGATAGCATAATAAAAAAACAATGGAATGTGAAAGATCAGGGATTATGTGGTCCTTTCTCAAACAGCTTACTCATTTTGCGCTGGTGTATTTTTCTTCTGGAGAAGATAGAAAGAGTTTTGGTTTTCATCTGTGAAATAATCTAAAATTTTATGTTACTTATTCTGAGGCTGAGGCTGTTATGTATCTCTTTGGAATAACTGATGCTAGTACATGGACTTTCAGTTTCTTCAAGTGGATTTTTGGCTGCTTCTGATCAAGGTTTTGCAGTGTATATATTTGATAACTGCCTGCCTGCATAATAAAATGAAATAAAATTAGAAAAAAATTAAAGAAAAATCCAACCGCCAAGTCTTTCACATATGATAAAAGGACATCTAAAACTGAAAAATATTTTGAAACAGTGGTTTTCTTTAGTTTGGGGACACAATTGATGCCATATCAATTCTTAATGACTCTGCTTTAAGATGTAGCTTACTTAACGAAAAAAGGTCTGTGAAAAAAGGAATCTATCGTAGATGAACTACCCCAAATAATAGTAAACTAGCTGGTTTGCCTATGTGATGCAGATTAGCCATGAAACCAAAAAAGTTCCTTTCAGGCTAACGTTCATTGCTTCTTGCTAACCCAGTGAAATACATGATCCTGGGACCGGGAACCATTTTACACTTCTGTGTTTGCACAGAACAGGAGTTTGGCTGAAGATTGCTGTCAAGAGAGCGAAAATAAGAAGTCCCACAACTATTAATATCTGTTCTATTTACTCAGAGAACACTGAACTTGGTGCTGTAAGCTCAGAACTTATAAGAATATGAGAAAAAGTTGAATTTTGCTGCCAGGAAGTTGGAAAATGAGAGGTTGAGTGCTGGAGAGAAAGCAAATTGGGATTATTTTGATTTCTGTTGGACTGCGGATATAGTGAAACTTCTGTATGTTAGCATGCCCTCAAAAATATCAATAGTCCAAAGTCTATTTGGATTATTTTCCTTTGGCGGTACTGAACTTTTAACACATCCGATATACGGCTGGGAGGGCAGGGAGTAAAAGGACCATTGTTGTCTTGGTGTCTTTAGGCATCTGTTCTTTCAATAACTTCCTACTGTGCCTGCTGTCATATCGGATCTGACTGATCATCCAGGTGTCTGTGGATAGTAAAGAAAAGAAATGTAATAGGGAAATCGGCAGTGTCTCTGGCTTCCCTCTAAAGACAGCCTGCTAGGATTCTATTAAATGTGCAAAAATGCTTATTGCTCTTTCAGCAATCAGCCTAAATGTCTGGAGTGTGACACAGAACAGGTTGAAGAAACTGCAATAGAGTTCCTTAGATCAGCTAAATATAGTGGTTTTGCAGACAATTTTTGGTTACTCAACACTACTTAGAATCTTTCTAAATCAATTTGAGAATTATTTGCATTAGCTTTTCTTTTCAGTCTAACTGAAAGCTTTTATAATTTTCAGTGTTCGCTCTGACAACTTACTTGCAACACATAGCCTAAGAACGGAAAAATAGCTTTTGGCTTGTACATCTAAACAAACCTTCTACCATTTGAATACTTGAAATAAAAGGTGAGTCACAAACCAGGAGTTTTAGGAAGAAAGGCTCTTTTCATTTTTGTTGTTGTTTTGGGTGTTTTTTTGATTATGCAATAAAAATAAAAATAGCACTAAGAATTGCTTTCAGGTATTAATAAAAACAGATTTATTGTCATGTAGACATTATATACTAATGTCTTCTGCTAACTAACTACTGATAGATTTGAGCAAGTTATTAAATACTCCGACAGAGTCCAGGGAAAGTACTATGTACAGTTATTTAACTCTTACGTTAGTAGAGGAATGGTGTCTCCATGCCTAGTAGAATAGGTGTGCAACCAGCTCTATAGAGTTGTTCTTAACTGATGTAGTCTTGCTCAAATCACTGAAATTATTTTAAATTGTTGAGCAAATCTCCCCTCTTCTGTGCTTCACAGGAGTAATGTGAGGATTAAATTATCACCTTCAGGTGTACAGATATTACAGATGACAAGGACAGTTAGTCCTCAGTAAGGGGTCAATTAGTCCTACAAATATGCAGATGACCTGTCTTGCCACGAAATATTAGTTAACATTTGCAGAATTCTTGTTCTGCTATTTCTATCCAAACCATTTTACCAGGTCTAACTAAACGTCATAGTAAGCCAAAGTAACCAAACACTTGTTTTTCCCTATCTAATCTGCTTTTTCTTTGTATTTTGGCTTTTTTTTTTGTCCTACAGACTAAACTAAGGCTCAAGTCCTCACTCAGATACTTTGTACATCTCATAAATTCAGTCGCAAACCTCAGGCTCTGCATTTTGTTACCAAACCAACATATATTTTGATCTGCTAGAACATGCATTATAGCATAATGAGAGCAAAGTTTTAAACATGCTCCCGCTTAAAACACATGTTTAATGTGAGTCAATAAAGTAATCTATGACATACAAGGGATTTGTCTACTTAATCTAATGGCTTTACAACCTATATCAAACACCAAAAGAATACTGAAGATTTCAGGTTGTAATAGTATGCTGATCATCTTATGATTCGCCAATAATTAATGTCATATTTAATCACAGTAATAGAATCATAGCATTGTTAAGGTTGGAAAAGACCTCTGAGGTCGTCAGGTTCAACTGTTAACCTTGCACTGCCACGTTTGCCACTAAACCGTATCCCCAAGTGCCACACCCACAGGTTGTATGAACATTTCTGGGGATTGTGACTCAACCACTTCCCTGGGCAATCTGTTCCAATGTCCAGTGACTGTTTCAGTGTAAAAAGTTTTCCTAATATCAAATCTAAAACTCCCCTGGTTAAACTTGTGAACATTTCCTCTCATCCTGTCACTTATTACTTGGGAGAAGAGACTGAGTCCTCCCTCCCCACCTTGTAGTTGTTGAGAGCAGTAAGGTCTCCCCTTAGCCTCTTTTTCTCCAGGCTAAACATGCCCAGCTCCCTCAGCTGCTGCTCATAAGACTTGTGCTTCAGACCCTTCGCCAGCTCGATTGTCCTCCTCTGGACTCATTTTAGCATCTTAATGTCCCTCTCAGCCAGGGGCCCAAAACCAAACGCAGGATTCGATGTACAACCTCACCAGGATATGCAGGGATTTTACCTGTAGAGAAGCTTCATGTCGCAGCTTCTCAAGAAGCTTTACCTCAAGATTTACCTCAGGATATCATTCTGAACCACAACATGTTTTGTTCAGTCAGATCAGATTAGACTAAGCAGCATCCAATTACTATTTTTTACCTTGTCCAGTTGTATGATGAGTCATACTAAAATTGCTGCTTCATACTTTTTTTTAAATGCAAAAATCAAGAAGTTAATGATCTTCATTGCAAAACTTAATGTTTATCTTTAGCATTGCTTGACAGAAATTGTGCCATGATATCCATTGGTGGGACTCCTCTGGAGAGCTATTAGAGAAGGAACTACTCTTACAATGTTTTTTATACCTCTTTTATCTGTTTATTTTCTAAATGTTCCCCAGCTTTATGTATGAAGGCTGATTCCTGTAGCTTGCAGCAAGAAAATTTCTTAAACTGATGCCAGAATTTAGTGTTTTAACAAGTTTGCATAAAACCCAACATTATCATATTTGATTTATATAACTCTGCATTATCATGCAAAATCAAGCTAATAAACACTGAAAAAACTGAAAACATTATCATTTAAGATAATACACTTCTATTTTTATTCCAATTTAACAAATAAGATCAGTTTAGTTTTTTGAAGGATGTCAATATTTCAACAACATTTAATTTATTAATATCGAGTTAAATTTCTTAATCCATTTTTTTTCTGATTGAATTTTTGAAGAACTAAATTATCTCCCATGACAATACAATATTTTCAAAAATTACAGATCCTGTGTCTGATAAAAACCCAAAAATATCTAAATCCCACAATGATCCTAAATTCTACATGTGAAGTTTTTTTCTCTACCTTTAGATATCTATTCAAGTGAATGATTTTTCCTACACCTGATAACTCCTGGATATTCTTTTCTAAATTAGTCTCCAACTTATGGCCTGCATATGGAAAATCTATGCAAAAAGTCTGTCATTAGATAACACTGCTCTTTAGCCAGCCTCCCTACTGTTTTCTGTGGAGCCATTCAAATGCGGTATTAATCATCTAAGTACCTTTGTGTCTACAAAGCTAGACAGTTAGTTGCTGTATATACATGTTAATGTCATTCTTGGTTGGTGACTTTTCAGTTACCATGAAGATAAATAAAATGTCTGAAAATCTTTCTGTAGAGTCCTTTTATTGTATGAACTGCACACCCACAATTATATCTTTAGTGCATATTTTTAGCATTACGAAGTGCATTGTAATTGTTAACAGTAATGTTTTACTGCAGAGTGACTTGACTTTATGAAAATAAACCAAACTCAGTTTTACATGAAATGGAGATTGATGGTTTTGAAGAGGAAGACATTGTAAAGCTTTTGTCGTTTTGTACTAAGTTGCAGTGAATTAGCTGGAACTCTATGCTTTGTGATTTGCATCATGGAGTTTGAAAATGTGACAGATATTGATATACTCCATCTTTGCTTGAGGCAGTTTTCTTCCAACCTATTCATAGTTCAGGGCATATATTAGGCAAGCATATTTCACTGTGTTCCTTGAAAATAGTAGAACTTTATACTAAGCTTTACTTCCCTTTTGTTTACAGGGAAGTTTATACACACAGAAATAAATACCCATCCACTCGGGAAGTTCCTTCAAACACTAGGGCCTTGCACCTCACCAAGGTCTCAAGCTTTTAATAGAATGTTCTCAGAAGTTGGCCCTGTATCCCATGATTTTGTTGTTTGGGAGATCTCTTTGCGGGGGGTGGGGGTGTGTGTGTGGGTTTTTGTTTGTTTGTTTGTTTGTTTGATTTTTTTTTTTTGGAAACTAAACATTTAAAAGGATAAATATTGCAGCTAAATTTTACTCATATCAGTTTCCAGATTTTATCAGAGAAGATCCCTTCACAAAAAGACTAGGCCCAAACTCAGACTACAAATATATACCTAAAGTTAAGTGCTGGGTTAATTTTACTAAAGGTATAGGGAATATTGACATAGGCAAGAACGAAGAAAAATGCCATGAAGATTTTAATTGTAGAAGAGGAAATATAGGCACAGTTAACTCTATATATTGTCTTTGAGTACAAGGATGGCTCTGTTTGCACTTAACACACAGACTATTTCAATGTTAGTAATATTTTAAACTTGCATCATTTTTATGAAATCTTTGCGGTTTAGCCCACTTCTTGAGCTTGTCCAGGTCTCTCTGGATGGCATTCCCTCCTTCAGGTGAGTCAACAGCACCACTCAGCTTGGAGTAATCTGCAAATTTGTTGATGGTGCACTTGATCCCTCCATCTACGCCATTAAGAAGGTATTAAATAATACTGGTCTTTATACATACCCGCAGGGGACACCATTTATCACTGATGTCTACATGGACTCAGCTGAATCAACAAAGATGTGTTTATAATTGTAATTTTATAACTGGAATGACAGACTGAATTATTTTTAGATTTTAAACTTTTATTTTTGCATTTCCATGTAGCTATTCAGGAATTATTTATAACGTGATAAACATTAGTCACTTAGCCTTATTCTGCTCCAATATGAAGAGTGACTTTAAAGAGAAGCTGTACACATCCATGGTCACCTTACTGTAGGAGGGAAATGCAGAAGTAAGATTGAACTAAGACTTAAATGTGTGGTTTACATATCAGCAAAAAGCATTTTCAGACATAAATATTGATTACGTATTAATAGCTTTTGCAAAAGTCTATGTTTGTCCTTATGTGTCAGACCTTTAAAATGTCATTTTCTAACCTGAAACAGCAGTTATCAACTTTAATTTTCAACTATATATAGTTTAGGTAAGCTAAAACTGAGGCTTATGGCTTTATCATAATTTTTACAGGAAAAGACATGAAACTCAGTTTTTTAAAAATCGTAGCACATTGGTAAATATATGTCAAGAGCCACAACTCAATGTCTTTTCTAAGCTTATAATAGAGCCTTAAACCACTCATTTCCTCTTTTCTTACAATGAAACTTCAGAATTGGAAGGCATGTTGTGAAGTATGGTCATGTCTTGCACAAACAAAACGATATGTGACTGGAGGAAAATGATCAGGAGGAAAAAGAAGCCATAGGCCAGCTGCAGTGGCTGGTGTGTTGATATACACACTAAATGAGGGGCAACATATGGCACAGGTTGTGCTACTTTTATGATATGCAGAAGTACTTTATTCCCTAGCTCTTTCTTTTTTTTCCAAAACAAACTCCAAAATCCAAAGCTTAATGAACAGCATTACCTTTTTGCCATAAAGCAAATTTCTTGAATGGAAGTTTAACTAAAACTGAAAAGCTGTAACAGTTGTTTATTGTTATAAAATAACTTGCTCAACTCCTCTAATTCAATGTGTCGTATGAATTGTGGTTAAATAACCATAGCTTATTTTGAAACACAAATTAATTATCTATTACAAGCATGCTATTGCTTATCTCTTTCAAAGTCTCATTAGTATGCAAATGACTCTAATTAGGTCACTGTCAGACAATATTTGTGTAGAGTCACTTTCCAAGGTTTTATATGATGGTTTTGGTTCCTAAATATTCATAAACAGTGCTCCTAAAATCAGCTTTACTTAATAGGGATCATTCTGAAAGTCTCATTAGTTCAGTGGAATTAATCTCAGATGGCAAAGAAGAAAAAAAAATTTCTTTTTTTTTTCCAGAAGATGATATCTTCCAATTTCCACACAGAGTGTTAACAGATTAGAGAAACAGTATTATATTTTTAATAGGAATTAAATTTTAAAAGTCTTGTCATAAAAACTGGATATGTTGTCTTTGATCTCTTGCTTTGCCTTGATAAAGAGGTGAAGAGAAAAAATGTAAAACTTTGTGAGTCATGAAAAAAGTCTGATGCACTGAAAAATAGGTACTGCAGAATTAGCATGTGCAGTTGTAAATAAATATTTATTCATTGCTTTCATGTGTATAACTTTTAGCATACGGCACTTCGATGACTTTTAAAAATTTATTCAAAGACAGGGAAACAGAATAAAAACATTTACGAATCAAGCAAAATTACCCCCAGAAAATAGAGTTTTGAAAGTTAAAACTTTGTGATAATACTTTGCAAAAATAGGAAGCAGATGTATTTTCCTGTCCTTCAGGAAAGGGAGGGGGGAAGGCAAGTGGAAGAGAGAGAATGAGTTTTTATATGGGTCAGTCTCTGGATATGCCTTGATTTAGAATAAAATAAAAATCAATTTAGAAAAATTTCAAGTAAAAGAGAATTTTTCGCCATCTGTAGGATTTCATTTTAATGGTCTACATATAGCATAGATATTTTTTAAACTTTATAGCAGAATTTTTATTTAAAAGAAGTAAGAAAACTGTGCTGGTTTTGGCTGGGGTAGAGTAACTTCCTCCACAGTGGCTAGTGTGGGACTGTGTGTTTTGGATTTGTGCTGAGCACAGAGTTGATAATAAAGAGAAGTTTTTGTTATTGCTGAGCAGGGCTTGCATAGAGCCAAGGCCTTTTCTGCTTTTTCGTACTGCCACACTGGTGAGGAAGTTCGGGGTGCATGGGAGGTTGGGAAGAGACACAGCCAGGACAGGTGACCCCAACTGATCAAAGGGGTGTTCAGACCATCTGACATCATGCTCAGTATATAAAGTGTGGGGAAGAAGGAAAAAGCGGGAGACATCTGGAGGCATAGTATTTGTCTTCCCAAGCCATTGTTATGGCCCTGTTTTCCTGGAGATGGCTGAACATCTGCCCACTGATGGGAAGCAATGAATTAATTCTCTGTTTTTCGTTGCTTGTGTGAGGCTTTTGCTTTCCCTATTAAACCCTTCGTCTCAACTCTTGAGTTTTCTAGCTTTTACGCTTCCAAATCTCTACCCAAGCCTGCTGGCAGGGGAGTGAGTGAGAGGCTGTGTGGAGTTTGGTTGCTGGCTGGAGTGAAACCACAACAAAAAAAAGAGAAAGGATAACAGTAAATTCACTGCTACTATGTGAAACCTAATTAAATATTTCAAATTAGTTCTCCAAATATTTTTGTGTAAGTATCACCTGGAAACAAAATCACTTTTCCTTTAAAATATATGGACAATCTCTACCATCCCTATAGAGTTCACAACAGGATTAAGTTCACAACAGGATTAAGTTCACAGATAGAGAATTTGTATTGAAATAGCACAGTGCTGTACTTCAATTAATTTTTAAGATAATTTGAAGAAACTTAGTCAAAATTACCTTTGATGCTAAGTGCCATGGTAAAACAAAATGTATAGTACTATTTGAAGGTGAATACTTTTTCCATAGAAAGTTGCAAAACCATAAATATAAGATATTACTTAAAAGATCTTGCAGTATTAATCATAATATTTATAATTTAGATACCATAGTAAAGAAGTCACAAGATAGTTCCAGCTATGTCATATTTTGCATGATAATTTCTTGTTTCTCAGTAATTTAATTTTCTTTTTCTTTTTTACGTATAGGTAGATAAAGAAAACCTTCAGCATCTTCCTGATAAGCAGGTGAGTGGTTTCAACCACCCTGAACAAACAGCTGCCATTCCTCACTTTCCATGTGCCTCACGGTTCATACCAAAGGAGTGGTCATACTAAAAACCCAATGAAAGTCAATCTGGCAGAAGGAGGCTGCATTTAAGCTGGTTGGTAAAGGCCAGGGGTTGACCAAACCCAGCAGTAAGGTTTGGAGTGACAATGGAGTGAGAGGCAGCCTTTGTCAGCATCACGTGGAGAGAAACACACAACAACAATTAGCTGTCTTATATGACGACATTAGGTGACACGTCAAACGTCACTTAACAGGCCAGGTAAAAGTACATTACCTTTGAAGTATTTCATAAAATGGTAGGAAGTCCTGGAAATCATTATTTACTGTTTTACTCTGTGGTCTGCGGCTGATTGTTAAGCACAGTGAAAATGTTCTGCATAGATTGTTCAGAGTCATGTAGCTGTGAAGGGTCATCTCTCTCTCTCTCTGTCTCTCTGTGTCTCTCTCTCTCTTACCTAAATAGTACTTTGGTGTTTCTCTAGGAGATCTAGATCTATGGATCTGCCCCTCTGAAAATTAAACCAGTCTTTAGGCAGCTGAGAATTGAGCAATACTGCATTAGTGCCTCATTACTAAAACAAATAGAGTTTGGACACTGTGAATTAACAGTGTCATTGAAGTTAGGTTTCCAAAGGGAAAAGCTTAGAGGATTAACACAGAAAGAAATTTAATCTTAAAACCCTTCTTGAAATCTTACATCAAGTCCCACAACACACAATGAAAGATCGGGACAAAGAAACCATGAAGGAGATGTGAGCAACAGAACTACTTTATTTCACTGTTCAGTTTTTTTTGTTTGTTTGTTTGATTTTTTAAACTATACTTTGCCAGTTTTTCATTCTAATGCCAGAAAAGTGATTACTTTTCAGTATATTACATGTCCATGGGCTCTGGGAACCAGCAGCCCTTAGTGATGGGTAGCATTTAGAAACATTTATGTGATATTTCTGCAACAGGCATTGCCAGGATTTTCCTATAAAGACAAAAATTGACTGCAGGTTTAGTTTGGTCCACTTGCTAAGCAGTTTTATATTTGTCCACATTGGAAAGATGTTACAACTATATTTTTCTAGTGTTGGTGTTTTTACATGTGAAAGGTACACACATTGAATAGGTGTCCTGTTACTTCTAATACAAACTCCATATTTGAGATGGGGGTCTGCTAGTCATTCATACCACTCATTCAATATTTTATGCTCTTTTGACATTCCACCTTTGAAATTCTGCCTGGATTACATGATTTGCTTTCTGTATTCCAGTATTTCTGGAGAGGCATTTTAGAAGTCCTACAGTCCTTTTATTTTCTTTAGGCTAAAAATGTGGAAGTTAGCAGACAATTGCATCTTGGAAAGATATGAGAAAACTTTGCGTTATACTAGTCTCCATACAATAACTCAATTCAAATTAGAACAGATTTAACCTATTTTTTTTTCCTTTTCTTTTCCCATGGTGGCATCTATTTTAGACTGTGTTCCAGCCTAAACAGTCTAAGTATTATTGTGGGAATGAACAGTGGTCTATCTAGCTGCCTATATTTAGGACTAAAATGGGATTTGGAAAGATTATTAATCATTATTATTAATGCAAGCAATTAAGTTGGGAGATTTTCAAAGTTAGACAACACCCCATTTTGGCGTGGCATGAAACTATGAAGTATTTCTGTCTTTCATCTGAATGAAATGAGTCTATAACCAGAAATCTCATTCCATACTTGCAGTGTTGATTGCAGAAATAAATTTTTATGGCTGAATTGCCTTCCTATCTTTCATCCTTTCTTTGCCCCTGTCATTCCTCCTCCCTTCCCCCTTCTTTTTTCTTAAGGTAATTACACAGAACATAGTATTTCTAGACTGGGGCTTGAGAAAAAACTTTAGGAATGTTGAAATGCTTTCCAGTTCTCCCTCAACGACATCTTAATGCAACATTATCCTTTATTAAAAGAAGTAGTTTGAAGACATAACCCAATGCCTACTGAATTGTCCATTTGCAAATTAAGCAATTTTGATGCTGAGTTTGAAAGGTTCAGGATTCACACCTGCTTTCTCAGGCATTTTCGTGATACCTGGCATTGCAATATTACTTCTCTTAGAAGTGGCGATATTGTGGACTTTACTATTTATTAATAGTTATTGTATGTCAGCTGCTTGTATTGCTAATTAATTTTAGATGTTTTCTTACAGAAAATATATTCCATATGAGAATTGTTTTAAAATTCAGAGCATCTTAATTTTATTTCCATTACATTTTTTCATATAATTTCAACATTAACTTAGAGTGCATTTACTTAAATTGTTAATGCTAAATCAGAACAAAGTGTGACTTGCTTTACATTTCACTTGGAAATTGCTCCTGAAAGAAGGGAAGAGAGGACAGAGAAGGAAGTGTATATGAGTAAGAAGAAATAAGAAAGTAATTAAAAGGTGTAGAAAAGTCTTTACAAAGTCTGTGACCCTAATTAGAAGTGCCCTCTAGCTTGATTTAAACATTAAGAAATAAAAAAAATTGAAACTTTATAATTTTTTTTTTTTAATTTGGTGCCTAGGTTTTATACCTTTAAGAAAAAATTATAATAATAAGCAAGTAAGTAAGCCCTTTATACTGAGAGTGCAAACAAATTTTCGTATTCATAATACATCAATAACACATGATTGATCCAGTCTGAAGAAAGATTAGTGAGATGTTCTCTGTTTTGGCTTCTGGAACACCTCTGCCTCTGTTTCTTGCACATTCTTCTCTCACTTTTTGCTCACAGGCTCTAAAGTGCTGCACTGCAACTCTTTATTCACTGTTTCTGGACAAAAAACCCACACTTTACATTTCAGGGCAGAGAGGACACTTTTCTAGTCAAGAAATCCTCAGTAGATATTACTTCTAATCACAGAAAGACAGTATTATTTAATATTTGTAATACATAGTAAATATCCTTGTAGATTGATATTTTAGAAAAAAAAGTTTAAAATAATCAAGATTTATTCAATATAACTAATGTAAAGACTGCTATGCAGCTATAGGCTTGTTTCTGTGCTTGATACAAGAATTCTCATTCCCCTAAAATTTAATTGCAAGAGCATTTTAATCCCTGTAGCTAATTGACTTATCTGTTCCAACTGCCCTACTTGTTCTTTCAAAAATAAATAAATCTTCCCACTTTCCCTCTCTGTGCAGACTACAGTCCTACATACTTGCCTGCCTGTTTTGTGCTAGTTAATGAACTCACCATGAGCTGTCAACAGGCTTTTGAACCGCTCCATTGTTCACGTGTGTTACGCTGATCCCATGTGTCAATATCAGGCATTTCTTACATTTACTGGCTGCCTGTCTATTAGATGTTTAGCTCAGAGTTGTTGCTCAGCCAAAGCCAGGATTAGATACATCTTATATGAGCAAGAGGAAAAAAGACAAGGAAATATGTGCCATTTCACTCTCAGAAAAAGTTTTTACCAACACAAATTAAATCACCACAAAGATCTCAGTTGTTGAGAAAGATATATGCTCCAGTAGGTATTGATATCTGGAAAACATCCCGATGAATATGAAAAACAGTGGAAATTGCTTATAAGTGGCAAAAAGTAGCAGCAACATTTTGTGTATTAGTCATGGAAATATTTTTGTAGTTTTTGCAAGCAACTATATTGTGGTTTGAATTGGTTTATACTTAAATTCATTTTGAAAGAAAGCGTGTTCCTTCCGAAAATTGCTCCTGCATGTGGAGTATGACAGTGTGATGAGGTCTACAAGTGCACAATAATGACTACCTAATT
Source organism: Oreocharis arfaki (assembly GCA_013398015.1). Classification (NCBI taxonomy): domain Eukaryota; kingdom Metazoa; phylum Chordata; class Aves; order Passeriformes; family Paramythiidae; genus Oreocharis; species Oreocharis arfaki. The sequence goes on from VZRR01006994.1 coordinate 170,334, forward strand.
TTAGAATATAATATCCACCTAAATTTTAGTTACCTCTTGAGAAACTGCTTACGCTTAATTGCTTGTTGGTGAAAACCAGTAGAAGCCACACAAAGCCTCCAGCAGGACACAGTGTCTGTAAATGAGGGCTTTCTCTATGAGAGCTAAGTTAGAAGCATTTTGGTTTGGCTTGCTCTGACTACCTGTTACAAAAGGATGGCTTGTGTTCCGTATTCATCAGCACTCCTGCTCTCTTCACCAGCAAAAAGTGCTTGGCTTCTCTGGGCTTGGCTTGGAAGACTGCTCTTCGTTCTCTTCCCTTGCCTGCTTAGCTTGGACTCAGAAATACTTTCTGGAAAAGCCATTTTGGGCATGTTATGAAAGAGAAGGAGAAAAACCCCTTTTCAAAAGACATATTTTAGCTGATAATGGAGAGTCAACACCTAGCTCCATACAAGAGCTAAACAAAACAAGATACAAAGCTCAAATTCCTTCAGCATGCAATATTTCATAAAATGGAGACTAGGGAAAAATAAAACCTAATACTTTAGACTACCCAGGGCTCTTATTTGGAATTATTTTACTTTTGTACATGATACTAAATGCTTTACCTTCATAGCAATGCTTTGAGCTTCATGGAAGAGGACTCTCAAAGAGAACTATAAAAATCTGTTAAAATTAGAGATAATTTTTCAGTACATAAAAATGTCACAACATTACAGTTCATTATCTCTAGTCCTCTAGGACTACAAGTGAGAACTAGCTCCTATCTGAAAAATGTTTTTTCTTCTACAGTGAAATTGGTCCCCACAGGTGGGAAAATCTAAAATGTCTTTCTGAATATACTGTACCCATATTTTTATATTACATTTGGAACAAACAATCAAAAAATAGTAATATATCTTATATGCATGTTTAACATCAAAACAAATTATGGGTTAGAGTGATCTTCTTCTGTATAAAGTATCATGAAACTACACCATCTCAATGTTGTTGTCTTTTACTGACATTTTGCAGTCTTGCAACAATACATGATCATACACGGAGCAGTGTAGAAACCAGCACTAGTGCCTAAACAGGAGATTTTAGGATTTGATCAGGATTTTGTGGAAGTCAAGAAATGTTATTCCGGAAAAAAGGAAGATAAATATTTCATAACTAAAACATGGCTTAGAAAAAAATCCTGTTGGAAATGGCCTTCTGATACCAAAAGAAAAGAGAAAACTAAATTATGGATGCAGACGGAAGTAAAATCAAATGATTCACAATAAGAAAAAATAATTAGATAAAGCTAAATGTTAGGTAAAATAAACTGAGGATGGGCTCTATTTCCCCAAGGAATAAAATTTCAGTGATAATTCATGAACACATTCAAATCAAGTGTATGTGGCAGGGATATCTAAATTATCGATTAATTCTTCAATAGCAGTAAAATGAATTAGTGATTTAATAGGCATTTTCCATCACCCATTGTTATATTATGAAAAGTCACTTAAGTGAGGGAATCATTTTGCATCATGAAATAACCTTTTTCTTACTTTATTTTTCAATAATTACTGGGGGAAACAGTCTTTGCAGTCTGTTAGTAGGGTTGATGGCCTGTGCATGTGGCAGAGTCATATTCATCTTGTGTCTTACTGAAATTATATTAAATATCAAAACTCATATTGCGTGTTTGACTGCCTTTTCTATTCTACCACTTCACCTCCTGCCTTTTGTGGTTGTCTTGATATTTCTGCAGGCTTTGTACTGAAGATGTTTTTTCCTACTGTCTGCTTCTTGCTCTTTTTTATCCAGCTGGCCTTTGCAAGGTGGCTCTCCCAATGGAGATGGAAACTGAACCGTCTAGCTGAGAAAAGACATAGAGTTTTGGTCTCTAACAGAAACCACTGAACCTATAAAACCAATCAAAACCCAAAGAACCAACAAAAACAGAAATACCATTTTAGACTTAAATATTAACCATTATTTGTGCAGTAATAATAATAGTCATAGTTGACAAAAGAACAGAAAATACAGCAGTTCATATAGATAAGAGAATGAAACCAGCATTCAAATTCAACAATCCAGAATACTCAGAGAAACATAGAATTTGGTTTGGTTTGGAAGGGCCCTTAAAGATCTTCTAGTTCAAAAGCCCTTGCCGTGGGCAGGGACACTTTCCACTATTATCTGCTATTAATTAAAAGATACAGTAAAAATTAATCTACGATATTTTCCATAAAGATTTGTTGTTATGAGATAGATTTTAAATTCTTGTATTGTAACTACAATTCATATTTTAAAAAATTTTAAATAGAATTATAGAGTGACTAGTTGTAATCAGTTTACATTTTGGGACAGATTGCTTACTGAAGAAAAAGTTTTGTATAAATAAATCTCATTTTAAGAGGTACATATCATTAAGAAACACATTTTTGAGTTAGGAAAGTGCTAGAGGTAGGTAATCTTAATGTTATATTTCATAAAACCTCTTGACTTCATGTGTATAGCTGCAGATATTTGATATGTAATTTAGAATGTGAATACCTACGGTTGTTTATGAGTAAAGACATTCCAGTCAGATGAGCTGTTAACTTGGAAGAAAACTTCTGTATATCTGTTTTCCTCACTTTCTATGTTTTGTATAAATTTTTGGTGTTTTTTTTCCCAATAATTTTACAAATTATCTTAATTATATGCTTCCACTTCCGTAATATTTTAATTGATAGCTTTTTGATCCTTTCAGTATGCTACACTCTGATTGTAGCATAAGGATAAGTTGCTTTTTAAGTTGAAGGAAGGAATGCCCAATTAATGAGCCACCGCATTTTTAAATGAAAGTTTATTACTCTTTTGGTTTTTGAAAAGGAGAAGGACATGAAGCTGATTCAGGGAATCAAATCTCTCACTCCTTTACAGTGTACATGTTGATGTGAGGACTGTCTGCACACTAAGTCTGCCCTAGTTTTTAGTGCTAAATCCTAATTCTGCTGTCATAGAATTCTCTAGTAGTTTAGTAGACGACAAAAAGGAGGAGAAAAGTTGTATTATTTCAATAGGAACTATTATTCAAGAATTATCTGCAAGTACTTGGGTGTGCTGAGCACTTCATTTGTCATTACTTTTCATAAATAGGCTCTACTGTCCATAGGCTCTGCTGAAGTCTGTTTGCAATACTTTTGCTATCCATTAAGCTTTACTAGACTCTGTAGGCTTACACTTTACCTGTGCAAATCTGCAAAATACTTTTCTTACCCCATGACTCCTGTAAAGGAGTTTGGAGTTGTTATATTTCACCCTTTGACAAGTATTTGTATTACATCCATGCAAATAGATACAGAAAGTTGTGTGGAAGTTTTGAAGAAAATTTATGAAAGCCTGAGGAACATAACCATTTAAGTGAATCAGATGATGGTTGGCTGGTTTTAAAGGTGACTCTACATATTTATTGCAAATTTTACAGACATAGAATATAAACTATCAACCCAATGTATAAACATGATAAATCTTTCCACTTGAACATGTGTCTCTCACCACAGCTATACGGTTAGCTAAAGTGGTGGTACCTCCTTCCTGCAACTGAGTAATCAGAGCTGAACTAGTTTAAACAAATTTGACCTTGAAAAATATAAAGCCCATTTATTCTGGGGAGTGAATGAAACATATTTAGTTTAAGTTAGTTGACAGATGCATATAGATTATCTTCAGAGGCAGAAATCCTGGCTGTCCTGAAGTCAGCGTGAAATTCAGTGGCTTCAATGGAACCAGGATTTTGTCCAAAGTGCTGTAAGCAACTGGTCTGGTGACACCCAGCTCTGTGATGCACTTGTGAAGATTTGCGAGTGTGTTTGATTTCAGCTGCCCTTGTAGCACCACAGATAATCTGTCACCTACTCAGTTAACATTCCTTTGATAAACAGTTTCTACAGCAATTATTATAAAGGAGTGTCTCCTTTGACATGGAGGAGAATAGTGCTCGAAGTATACTTTGATAGCTAATTAGACACCTTTTTTTTCTCCAAGATGTATTTGTCCTTCCTTGTCTCAAAAGAACTAAAAAGCATTCCAGCACCACAGAAAATAACTGGGAGATATGGTTCAGTTTTTCTTGTCAACCTACAATTTTTACCGATGGGCAAATTGTCCTGGGGTTTCTTTCATGTGTGATGTAACAGCAAAATATATTTTAGCAGTAATTTCTAACTGAGAACGAGATTCTGCTGTGTCTGACATCCAACCAGCCATGAAGAGAGCTAAGTACAGTGGCTGCCCTGGAGAGAATCCAGCAGCCACCCCACATGAGAGCAGTATATAACAGATGGGACTAGGATGACTGATTTAATTAGAATATTTTAATAGAAGAATGGAGAAACATTACACAGCTCTATCAGTTAGTGAAAAACTCCATTAAATTCCCCAAATTAATTGTTCCATCGGGAGAATATGTCAAATAAAGCATATCTCACTGTAATCTCTCTTTTTTTCCTCTTTCTCTCTCTCCACCTCCCCACCCCCCACATGTTTTTGGTGAGGATTTTTTTGCTCATTTGGGGAAATTCCAGCTGATCATCATGGAAGTTAATCTGTTACATTCCACTTACAACACACCTAAAACTCTAAAGGAGAAATAAGCATTTGGATATGCTGAAATATTTATCTAGATCTATTCAATAAAATGCTGAATGGCTTGAATTTTTCTGTTAATTCCAGTTCTAAAGATTTTTTATTATAGAAGTGTCTTTCCTAATCATAACATCAGAAAAAAAAGAATTTTCCATTTCAGATATGATGTGACATTTGTGCAAAAGAAAATTAATTTGGTTTTTTTTGAGAGGGTTGTTTTATTTTAGTTAATAAAAAGTACATAATACCATGTATTTTATTGCCTATTAGGATCATAAGAATGAAAAGGATTTTTTAAAACTTTTTTTGGGAAGAAATCTTAAAATAATTTAATGTAAATCCTTTCAAATCTCCCAGTAACATCTCATTATATTGTCACAGGACAGAGAATTCTTTAAACTATCTTTCCAGTTCTTAATAGAATCGGTATTAAATAATTTTAGCCAGATAATAATTTAATTCGGGGGGTTGAAAAAAATTGTTATATATGAGGAATAAAGCAAGCCTACTGATGCTAATGAAAGAATGACATACCATAAAGCTTAGCAACACAATGCTTAATGATAATTCAGTTGTTGGAATAATGGAATCTATATCAATTAAGCATGGCAGAATCTCCTATTCAGTAATTGTCCAAGTGTTAAGAAGAATAAATAGTCTAGCTAAGAGCACAAGAGGAGAATCTCAGTGTTTTTCTATAGGACCTTCCTGTTAAATCAAATTATAAAGCGTCAGTAACTACTTTAAAGAACATTTAAAGAAGACAAACAGAATATTTAATAATAATCATCATTAACGGCCAAAGCGGGGACAGGGTTCTTTTTATTTAAAGAAAAGGTTTACTTGCTGAAAATGATTAGTCACCACAGGTCATCTTTCCAATTGAAAATGAGGATGTTTTACTACTTGAGTGTAAATTTAGCAAATCACGATTTTTTAAAGAAAATAAGGATGATGTGGGCTTTTTTACATACGCTACACAGTCATTTAAATATTCATTATGATTTCACTGAAACAACGATTTTCAGATTGTTGCGGGGTTTTTTTATTTATTTTCCTGGAAGATTTTTATATTAGAATTTAATTCCACAGTTTTGTATCTTTTTAGTCCACATTACTCAGCCTTCAAGAATGATACCTAACAAAAGCACATATAGTCACTCCCAACTCAGGAGCAGCTCATAACTGACCTTGAATTTGTGATTTTCGATAGAGTATTTGGAAGTATACTTATTACAAGCAAAAAAACCACCCCAAAATTAAAAAAAGAGGAAAAGACACACATCTTCTCCTATTACGTGGCCTGTAAATTTGAGCTCTTACGTTTTTCATTGCTGAGAGATTCAATGTGACGTATACTAGTTTCCTTTCTCTCCTCTGTAGTTACTATTTCAGCTGCACACTTGATAAGAATCCTGCAGACGTTAAAACCATCACCTCTGCCATTGAGAATGTCGTAATAAAGAAATCATTCTATCATGGACAATGCAATAATGATACAATTAATGCCTCAGTCAGAACAACAGTTTGGGTTCGAATTCGCAGCTTCTTAGGCATCAGTAAGTCCAAGCCGTCCCTTAAATTCTCAGAGTTTTGGGAAAAAATTAACTTTGTCCTAATTATGTATTAGTAACACCATGTTCTGGCTTTTCTTGCACGTACCCAAACTCAGCAACTCCGCTCTGGTTGCAGTCAGGTTGCTTGTCAAATTTGATAAAACCACTGAACATAAGTCCTTTGCTTCTTTGGGGTATATTGCTCTCCTTGGGAAAGATAATTTTCTCTTCATATGTCTATGACTTAGGATGAATCTATTGCTTCCTGCCTGCTACCAGACTTGGAAGGTCAACATTGCTCACAGCTCAAGGAGAATAGGAGGAAACCTGAATGTTAAGTACAAGATGAATGAGTTGACCTTCAGAAAATTTCCTAGTGATCGTTATTGAGATCAAGTAAAATGGGCTTATGAAGAACTGTCAAACATACAGTGGGTGAGAAATGATAACATGAGGGGTGACATTGGTTGACTAGTCAACATTTTGCTTGGAGTTAGTTTTTGATTACCCCTTCAGCATCATATTTTCTATAGTACATAGAAATATTATAAAGCTAAATTGTACAGAATAATCAATGAAAGACATATTTCATCAGAGATTTGAAACTACAGAAAATATGCTATCAAGAAAATTCATATGAAGACTTCTACAAACTCCTAGACTACCTATTGTGTAGATTATTTTCCTTCACTGCATTTCCATCACTCAGAAATCCCACAGTCTGGAGAGGAAAAAAGAAGATTTGATGCGATAGAAAAAGAGGAAGAAGTCCAAGGACAGATTTTTTGTTCGGTTTGGTTTGGGGGGATTTTAATGTCTCTAGAGAATAACTAGGGTCACAGCTGTGCTTACAGATTTTGAGAATATTTTTATATACTTGAAATCATATATTTATGATGAAAAATATTATTATATTTTAGAACTCAAAATTAAAGTAAAATTTCATTTAACTGTGAAAATTTGAGGAATGAAACAATATATACTTTATGAAACAAAAGCAGAGATTGGGGTTTTCTTTTAATTCCTAAAAACTGGCTGTAATTTCTGTGATTTTTCAGTTGTTGCTCTTATTCTGATTAACAAAAACTAGGAAGAAATATAAAAATATAATTAGAATTTTGCTCAAATTGTACAAAAACACCTATTATTTTTAAAATAAAATAAGACAAGTATTTAATATCCATTTCAGAACTATCTTTATGTGTAATATATAAGTGGACCTACACTAAATATTTCAACTATCTCTTATAAATACAAAAATCAACCACTGGTAATCAGGAACATTTGTTGGATGGAACCTTCAAAACATTAAATCCTGAAGTTTGATATTTGATATTAGCATAGGATCACAGGATCATTCACATGTGAAGGGACTTTGAGATGTCCTCAGTCCAAACTTGTGTACAAACAGGATCAGCTGTGAGATCAAACCACGGCTCAGGGCTTTTTTGAAGCATATTATGAGAAACTATGGGAATGGAAACTGCTCAGCCTCTCTAGGCAAATCTGTTTCACTGCCTGACTTTCCTCATGGTGGTAAAACTCTCTTCAGATCATGCCCATTGTCTTTTCTCATCCCACTTGCCCGAGTTCATGCTCCGCTGTAAGAAGCGCACCTCTGTTCTCCTTGTTCAGAGCCTCTTAGGTGGTCTGAAGCCATTTCTACTCCTGGCTGGACAAGTCACTCTTTCCCAGTCTTTCTTCAGGGATCTCAGAACAATTTTCTCAGACTGTCTCAAGAAGATAAAATTTGCTAAGGGAAGAAACATCTTAATAAAAAGCTGGATTAAAAAATTTCCCATGATCCTGGCCAATATATAAATGGTAAGATCTCCTGTGAAGCAGCCTGTTTAAGCTCATCAAAGTTTTAAATAAGATACATAAATTTAGCAAAATCTATACATGTATTGTAAACCTCTCTTAGTATAAGATGATCTATGACCAGGGAGAAGGGAGAACTTGCTAATCTTGCAGGTTGCTCTTCCAACACCTGGATATTCTGTTACTCTGCATCTCTCTACATACTCAATTTCCCATGGAGGTGAAGTTGAAGCATTTATTAAACTTGAACCCAAATTACTTATTACTCACCATGATTTAAATTTTTGCAACAAATATAAAAAATGCATGCAAGTCTACTTAAGTACACCATACTGAGCAGCAGTGAAAATAATTAAACGGAAGCCATGAGAAAATATTAACTGGCTCACTCAAATTTTCAGTTGTCTCCTTATTATTCTACACAAATTTTGAGGAAAGTAGATGACAGTCTCATTTCTAATATTTGACAACTGGAGGGCTCATAACTTTGTTCTTGGCTTCTGTGCCATATAGAAAAATAAATTAGTGAAGACCTGTTCCTGTAATATGGAATTTGCTGAATGTCATATTGAAAAATACTTTTGCTTTTTCTTCGAGATTGATTGTTCATTTATGCACACAATTTCTTAACTGGCAGTAAATTCCCTGGCAGGATATGTCCAAGTGTGTTTAGTCTGAGGCACTGGAAGAAGTTCAAGGCCACAGTATCATATGAAAATCTTTCCTTTTCTTCTCTTAATCAAGACAAATAACTTTCACAGCAATATGTCACAACACGAAACACACACATTAGACAATACCTCTCTCACTATCGTTCTTAATTTCTTTGTTAATATAACATTTTAATCCACCAGACACACTTTCTGAGACTGATCACTACATGTATCTATACACAGATCACACTAAGAAAGGCATAACATTTTTTTGCTCTAGTTGTAGCACACAAATTCAATTCCATTTCATGTTTTACACATGGCATTGTAAAAGTGTTCAATTTATGAACCCTTCAATACTCAGCCTCCATTTCCATATCTCCTCAAATTAAATGACAAATGTTTACCTCTTAGCGAGAGGGTCAGATGATTCACAACAGGAAAATCTATATAGTGACCTAATTTAAAGTTTAAACTTTTCAAGGGTCATAATGCCTAGTGTGGTCATGGCTGTGGAAGTCTAGAGAAGAAAGGGTTTATTGTGTCTGTGTGGACCGTGAAGGACTCGCATACTTATAAGCGGGGAATGCAGAATTATTATAATTGATTAATTTATCTGGTGATTTATAATTTAGCCTTTGTTCTCATTTTGAATTATGCATGAGCCATGAAAAGTTTGAAAAAAAAAAATATTTGTTACCTAGAGCTAATTTTAACCTAGAGTTAGTTCAGTTACCAGTAGCTGCATTTGCCTATCCCTGCTCATAAAGCGGGAAAATAGCTCTGTAGAAAAACTTTCCCAATGTATTCTACTATTACTTTTGCCTAGTATGAGAGGGTTCATTTTGAGAATGATTTTACATTGTCAGAGTTGTTCAATGAGAATGGAATTATTAACTGACAGTGACAATCCTGTCATCAAACCATTCAGGGCTTTACAAATCCCTAACAAGCAGCAGTTTCCTTCATTATTGGGTATTTTAAATCACAAAAGTGACTTTATACAATTAATGAAGAACATATTGCCTTTAGTGCATAAAATGAAACATTCCTGACCACCCTGCGGCTTGTTGTATTTCTTATTTGCCCTGTGATATCCTGCATGGATGGCTTCTGAAGTCCTTTTTTCTTGGTCCACAAAGTTAATAACATTCAAAAATAACAGTCAAGAAGTGGAATGTATTTGAAAAACAGATATACTTTAGTGATGATTTACAAGATATTTCTAATTAGAACACTTATTTATTCCATCAGAATACAATGCAGAAAAATAACAGTGCTTGAAAAGTGTGAATTTGTGGGTTAATGGGGGCTTTTTGTTTTACTTTTTAAATTTTACATCTCAGCTTAAACACTTATTCAGCAACATGCTAAAGTCTGGGTTTAAAAATAAATATTTGATAAATCTCACTCAAGTCAATCCTAAATTTGATGTGCTTTCTCACTAATTACACCTTAGCCCTCAAAGCAGTTATGTCAGCTTGGCAAGTGCTGTGTGACATTATAAGCTGCTAAAATTACTGTAAAACATTTCATTTAAAAATAAGCATTCTCATAATGAATAAAATTATATCCCTGAGCTTTCTCATTTGAATGTTCAGGTAAGTGATGTGAATAGTGAATTGACAATGTTTGGCACTGTTACAAATTGCTAAAGATGGTTCAATAAAGCAAGCCTAGTCACAGAAGACTTGGACAGTACTAAGAGACCAGGCAAAAATTCTGGATGAAATTTAAGGTTGATAAAATCTGAACAATCTATACAAGGAAACACACTTATAATGGTGATTTCTAAATTAGTTATTGTTGCTCAGAAAAGAAATGTTAACAACACTGTGAATCCAAGAGGAAGTACAGCATAATAGAATTTACCAGAGGAGCAGCAGAAAACAAAGCAGGAAGTTGATTATGACAATAAAGACTGCGCTTCTGTCTCGGGGAAAGTGAGGAAACAAAGGGTGTGAGCTACTGAAACAGGCAAACCATCCTGAGCTTGAGTGTTCTTCTTGACTCTTCTCCTATAAATAGAAGTACAGATGTACTCCTAATGGCAGAGGGATGGTCTAAAGATTTTGTACTGAAGCACTTCAGCTGTTCTGACGTTCTTGTGCACACTGGTGACACAAAATGGATTTTTTTGATATGAAGGGAAATGTCAATCAAAGTTACACATCTTTTTAGATTACCTTCTAGAGGAGAGTTTTGGTAGTGTATATGTTTTTGTCAAAAATCTAAGCAGAAAAAGTACTTTTTTTTTTCTATCAGGGATTTTTTCAGATTCCAGTTTGAACAAAAAACTCTTTTGACTGATTTTTTTGAGAGGAAAAATCCATTTGCATAAATGTACTGCTTTGAAAAACAGGTTGAAAAGGGAGATGAGAGGTCTACCAGGGATGGGATCAGTCAGACTGGTTTGGATGCATTTCTAGTGATTTTGGGACTTTTGTTTTGTATCAGAAGCAGACAAAAGTGATGGACCAAGAATCAAAGCATCCATCCCTTTCCTGTTCTCACGGGTCAGTCAAAGGGAGGTATTAGCTAGATTGTAGCCGGCAAAAAAGCAACAGCATTCAGCTTGTGCTCTAACCTTGCTTTGATAGCCAGACTGGTCAAAGACACGTTTTGTGACATTCAAGACCCACAACAGAGCCTTGTGGAAAAGCGGCATTCCCCAGGTGGTGTGTGGGATAGATGTCTTCAGTAGCAAAAGCAGAGAAGCAGATGTGTTCAGTTCTCTTTCAGAGCACTCTTCCACCAGTGCATGAGTCAATCCTTAACCTATACTTGCTGTAATTTAGAGCACTCTTTAGAGTGCTGTAACATTATGCAGTGGAACATCAAAATGATCTCATAATGTGGGGAGCTCTTTTCTTTCTTTACGGACCAGTCTTTCCGTTTTTACCTTGTTTACAAGTTAATTTTTTAATGTATTAGTCGTATTTTAATAGTCTTTCAATTTATGAAAAAGAGAGGAATAGACATGGCTTCCAGCAGTTACAAAAGCTTAATTAGACCTGGTGCTGATAAGAAAGCAGATAAAAGCACTCTGTGAATTTATGTTTTACTTGATATTTTGCTCTAGAGACAGGGTGTTTTGGAAGCATATTTCAGAAGAAACCACTGTGCAAGAGTTGCAATGGAAGAAGGCTGAAGCACACTGGCATTTTCTTTTACATTTTTAATTAGGAGTCTTTTTTTTTTTTTTGGTTCCAGAGAGTCCATGAGATTAGTGGTTGGTAAAGTCAGTGCAGAATATTGGAAGTGGCAGTTTCTGGGTTTTGCTGGATGCAAATGACTTTTGTCTATTTGGCTTTGGTGTCTTGAGGATAAGTGATAAAGTTGCAAATAGAAGTAGAACTGCAGGGTATATTTTAAATTAGGAGCAGATTGAGGACCCTGACTGCTTTGCCAGGATCATAGCCTTTTGCCTGCGTTTTTTTTTCCAGTTTATCACTTCTTTTGAAATATGCTCCTAAGTTTTTAGCATCTGTTTGTTTTGCAGAAACTTGTTACCTTTCTAGTGTTCCAAATATGACATTTATTTTCCGATTTGCTGATTTTGAGGTTTTAAATGGAGGCTTTAGTAGCACCTGAGGAGAATCATTGAAATCAATTTTGTGTCTTATTATATTCTACCTAACTGAACAACAATGATTTTGTTGTTCAATTAAAGAAACCCCCATAATTACAAGTGGATAAATCTTTAGTTTCTCCAGGTCTCTGTTTCTCAGCTGGGCTGGAACTGCTTCCAGTAAAAATATGATAAATTTATGAAAATTTAATATTAGTTTCTTGGATCAAGCACATATCTAAAAGCTAATTTATCTAGTTAAAAAAAAAAAAAAAAACAAAAAGAAAGGTTATTTTTATCCTGGTGTATGCCCTTTGCCTTTTGCTTCTATTTTTTCAAGCTTTTATTCCTTCATGATGATCAGTGAATAATTTTATGTACTATTTAAAAGAAGTATGTTGTGTAAGCAACAGATGTTTAGATTTCAGACACTTTCTGCAATGTTTTTTAGTTGTTTTATTACCTATGAGAATTTTGCTGCAATAAAGTTCTTTGGAACTTAATACAAATTCGATTTCTATTCAAAATAAAAAATTTACCTACACTGTACAACTAATAATTTTATACAAAATTGACAGCTGCCTGCAAGAAATAATCCAACCTCACCCTTCATACTGGTTTACAAGTTAGCTCAATTCTGCAAGAGTTAAGCTGGAGATCCTTCCTACACCAGAGTTACCAGAGTATCTCTCCCGTTGTGTACCGTAATAATTCAGAGCAGGCTGTTTCCAAGCACAGGAAATCTGGTTCATAAATTGAACAAGGAAGTCAGTTAATAGAAAAAATACCAGAACTAGAAGACAATGGAAAATTTCAGGGATTGACTGACAGCTCCTATAAAGCATTTTTGAGTTTTCAGAGAACATTTAATCCCTGGTTTTAACTTAATACACAAATATGCCGAAACTGCCAGTTCATAGCTTTAAATATAGGGTATCATAATAAAAATATTTTTGACAGATTAAAATGTTCGCATAATGTCTATTTGTCTATAGAAAACAGACATTTTAGCTTTTTTTTTTTTGAGCTTTCTTGGTCTTTTTCATAAATTTCTATCATTACTTGTTCTATTTTACAAATTAAGCAAATTAATGACATAATAGACCATGTTTTATAGTTCTGTGCATTGTTATCACTGTTATCATATGCATTGTTAACTTTCTTGAGTCACAGAATCATCTGAATATTTCACAAGACAAAATCTTGTTGATTCTCAATTTCCTGTCTAAAAGCAGAGTGAAAACAATCAGGAAACTTAACATGTGGAAGCACACTCTATTTGTTGAAAAAATAGTTCCCAGACCATCTAAACAGGAGTGCCACTGGGATTTCAATAACAGTCTTCTCTATAGTTAAACAATTTAATGGATTTGGCAGCTTAACAAAATCTGTTGCTTTCTAATAGTCATGATTTTGAGGTTGTTTTTGGTTTTTTTTAAGTCCACAATGTAGCTCACGCTCTCCTCACACAGAGGGCAACTTATACCTCTCTATAGCAGATCCATATGCTTCTTGAATCAACCTTTCTCCAGCCAGACAAAACAGACAAATGTCCAAAGCATTATAATAATATCTGTAGCCGTAGATGAGAAGGGCCAGCACACATTAATTTGTCATTTGGTACATATTTATCAATGAGATTGTGCTCTGTTGCCATACTTACGGTGTTAAAAACCAAAGCAGATAGTGCTGCTGAAATCAGATGGTCTTCATTTAAAAAAATAAAAATTTAAATAATTTAAATAAATAATTTAAATAAATTTTTATTTATTAAAAAATAAAAAAAAATTAAAAAATACCATTCATGGTATTTTTTATCAAAAGTTTATTATATATGCTATAGTGTGAGTGTTTCTAAAAGACAGCAGGTTTCAAAAAGCTTATAAAATATTCATCACTATGTGATCAGGGAAGTATTTTCCTTTTCTTTGTTGCCTTATAGCTCTAGCATATCCTTAATGAAACTGTATCACTGGTGGAACTGGTACAACAGCAGCTGGTAGTTGCCATGACAATCATAATTTTAAAATATTTTTTGGCAATAATCTTTCTGATACTGCATCTATTGAAGTAAATGTATTCAATGTCAGGCAGGCTTATAGTTTAATAAACATTTTCATATTTCTTTGCAATGGATTACATCTAGGAAAATAGAGGAAACACGCATGTTGGATTATCTTCATCTTTGTGACAATTCTTACTTGATGAGAATGAGTTGGTACCCATTTATAGAATGAATGTGCCTATGGGGAAAAAATGTAATATAAATATTAAAGGGCCTACTATGCTTTAGCTAGATGCAGTATGTCCTTGCTGCATTTTATCACATTTACTTTTACATTCCACTAGGGTACCTTGTCTTGAAAGTATTGTTAGGGAATGCATAAAGATTTTTAAAAGACAAAAAAAAAATAGTAATGTATATGATGCAGATTGTTGCGTATGAATTTCTATTTCATAGAAATTCATGAAATTTCTTTTCCATTTTAGTTCACCCAAAATAGCTNTCTATTTCATAGTACAATGTGCTTCTCCATTTTAGTTCACCCGAAATAGCTCCAGACTGAAATACAAATTTGGTAAATAGTAGAAAATGTTTATTGACAAATCAGATGAACTCTGTTTTGGTTTTTTTTTTCCTTTCCTGTTGCTCTTTATTCTTTTATCATGAGTGTTACAGTGTTGACAAGAAGACACTTTAGAGCAGAAAAAAATGAAGATATCCATGTTCTCATTTCCCCAAAAGTTTTCAGAGAAGTTTCTAGTGGAACAAATTGTGGGTTTTTCTATTTAAATTAGCTGTATGTATTGAATAAAAATCCCCTCATTCAATCAGTATTGGTCAGTAAATCACTGGACACCATATTCTTATTCATGGTTCTACTTATTAAGGATACAGTCAGGTGGGTGCAATTTCATTATGCAAATATCTTTCTCCATAAAAAATAATAATTATAAAAAGCCCTAATCATTCTAAAGATACTATTTTTATTAAAAGAAATCTTGGCATATATGGACACATTAAACTGCTTGTGAAAACATTGTTTGAAATTATCAAATAAATATTTTTTGTTTTCAGATTATAATATTTGAAAACCTCTCAAACTGTGCCATAGCTTTGAGAGAGAGTGGCAAATACTGCATGATGAGCGACCTAATCAAGAGACTTTGGTGCCACCAAATTGTTTGGAAGACTAAGATAAAGTATGACAGCATTTGCAGGTTGAGTGTAGTTTTCACAACACTTCTTTTACAAATGTTACCAAAAAAAACAAGTATAACTCTACACTGTTAAAAGAAGTTCATAACTTTTGAACAAACGACATATTGAATTATTTTTCTTCTATTCACTACCAGAAAGGGTATGCTTTTCTTGTATAGGTTCCCAACACTATTCCAGACAGATTACTTTTGGGAAGGTTTCAGTTCAGTTCAGAACAGTTTTAGCTGTTCAAGTCTCTCAGCACTTCATACTATCCTCCTTGATATTCACACCGAAAATTAAAAATCTTGATCAGTGATTTCAGTGAGGGATAGGCTCAGATATGGATATCTCCCATGACAAACATATTTTCTAAGTGAAGAAGGTCCATATCTAGATTTTTCTGGAGGATCAGGATTCTACTTAACCTCTGACATAGCCTCAAATTATGAGAAGGAGGTTTTGAAAATTTTTGTGAAATACACTTAGTTGCCTTTTTGCACATGCTGAATTCACGCTTGCTATGACTCATTTAATATTTTCTTGCAGACTGTGTCTGGTACACTACCAACTACAAGGGAGAGAAGTACAATATACATTTAGTACCAGACTACTCAAATAAAGTAGGATTGAAGTGATCTCTGAGATCTTATCCACCCTCCTGCTGAAAGCAGTTAGACTAAATTTGCTCAGGACCTTGCCCAGTCACATTCTCCCTCCAAGGGTGAAAACTCCACAGTCTCTTTGGGCAATCCATGCCAGTATTTCAACAGCCTACATCTAGAAAATAGATGATAGAGGATAGATAGATAGAGATATATAGATTAGATAGATAGATAGATAGATAATACATCTAGGACCTCTGTTTCTATAATTTCTTTTACATGCATGAGAGAAATAATTTGTTGAATATCAGGCAGTCATTTTAGAATTAAAACAGTCTTACTGTTCAAACACTGCCTGAGAAACTGACAGGCTAGATTACTCCTTTGCCTGCCTGTGGGTGTTTTAGATGTGGCTTTCAATAACGGATACTGTGACTGCCATCTGGCATATGACATTAAATGTATCCTGTAGCTAGAAACTTCTCATTTTAGACAGATGTGAACTTTTTCTTTCATTATAGCCCAAGTATTCCTCAAGGAAACAGGTAGTATCCACACACTGTAGAGTTGCAAAGACCTTATTCTTGTCTGATCTGGGACACAAGTATCGAAGATCTCAAGCAGCAACCAAAACCACCAAATGAACTTCCGATTAAAAGAAAAAAAAAAAGAGAAGAAAAGAAAAGACTACTCTAAGCACAAAATAATACCTTATGTGATATGAAAAGTCTATTTCATACTTGATTAAACATAAATAAGTTACGGTTTTCAAAATTAAACCATTGCTTATCATGTTCATGACAAGTGGAGCCCTCTCAATATATAGAGTCGGTGTTATGTTCCTCTGGAAAACTTGATTTTGTTCAGGTCACATTTTCTGCACAATATAAGCGGCACATTAGCTAAATAATTAGTGGGAAAGATCATAGGAAAACACTGGAAAGAATAACCGGGTATTAGATGACTGTTGCAGTGTGTCCTAATACATAAACTATTCTCTCTACTCTTATCACTGCCTGTTTTTTTTTCAATCAGTAACAGGTATAGGATTAAATAGTATGCATTCTAGCAGATCTTGAGCAGCCTCCTACTGGTGCTTCATCAAGATTTTCGCAGTAAAGTAAGAATCTGTTATAGCTAAAATGACAATAGGTTTTTGCTTCACTTTCATCTTGGGCATAATTTTATGGAGTAACAATGAATTCTAATATAAAATGACTCTTCAGTGTAAGTTGCACAGCACAGAATGATGCCTTGAGAGCTTTAGAGCTGCTTAAGGGCACCCACAGTGATTTCCAAAGCTGTTTGCACTACCTGTGAAGTATTGAGTATATATCCTCAGAAAGGCTTTCAGTATTTATTAGTGCTAAATTTCTGGTCCAGAAATTCACAGGATAAGCCTGTGTGTGGATCATATCTTCCCTTTTTTGTCAAAGCCAAAGTTGTTTCTACTCTGCATTTCAATCTCAGGCATGTTAAATAGCTTTCTGCTGTGTAGATATCAAACATGAAAGATCAGAGATATTTGCCTTGACTTCTGAGAGGTCAGTGTACCATTTCCTTTTGGAAGAGAAATGAAAGGGTGAAGAAGTATAATACTTTACTGAGTCGGCTTTTATGTACAATATACACAACCTCCCTGATGATTGTGTTTTTGAAGAGAGGTATGAAATAATCAGAAAAGACTTCAGAAATAATTTGTGTTCAAATTCCCAGTGAGGCTCTCTGTAGAGAAGCTGCTACAAAACAGAATTCGATGGACTAACGTACTGAGTCCTTTCTTAATAACGACACGCTTTTGTTATCAGTAAATAACCATACAGCTGGTGAACCAGATGGACATCAGTTAAAGCCCATGTTCATGGATTTGGAATTGTACTTCTATGTGTCTTTTGCATCTTCTATAACTACAGCAGTTTTCAATAAATACTTCACAATATGTATTTCCAGATTAATATAATAGAGAACTTTCTCTTCCATGGATGTGTGGCATTGATGTTATTTATACCCCACTGTGATATTCTGAAGTGTATTCTTCATAAGAATATTACCCACAACTTGATGAATAGCAAATTTAGCTATCCATATAATGAATTTGATCAGTCATCATTTCCTAAGAATTTGTGTATGAACTATAATAATAGAATGTTCTCTTTTTACTTACAGAGGATGGAGTTAAAAGTTTTTCTCAAATATTTTTTAGACTCACTAAATAAAACTGTTTTGATTGTGGTCTTATGCTAGTTTTTGAATAAAAAATAGGTATATTTTGGGCAGTTAGAAGAGTTAATGTAAAATTAAATTCAAAATGCTTAAATATTTTTGTACTAGGAAGTTGGTAATAAATATGTGTTGATCTCAACAGACAGCTTAATCATACAAGATGATTTATTCCTTCAATCAAAACATATTGAATTCCAAATATGAAATGTTTATTATGAAACCACAAAAGCTCAACACCATAAGTTTTATTAAATTTTATTGTAAATTATATGGGGAATAAATGAATTTTAAAGTTTCATTTATTGGCAATATATATTTAAATATGCTTTTTTTTTTGTTCAAAATTATTTCTACTATAGAATTATAGTTCTAATCTATGCTATATTGAATATATTTCATATTCATTATTATAAATTTAACATTTTATTTTATGACAACCTGAACACCTGGATACTTGCAGTCACACTCTGAGGGGAAAAAAAGTATTTTTCACTTGGTGGGATTTCTTTGCAAACATCAGAAGAGAAATATGCTTCACATATCACTGAATTAACATGATTATACTTAAACTATGTGTCCTGGCTTTAATTGACATTTTGCTTTGCTTTAGTACTCCCATCGCTACCATGTAGATCTTTGCATTACATTAAATGCAGGCATATGGATCTACTTAACATGGTTTCACACTAAATTTGTACAGTGCTTGATCTTCCCACTACATAATGGCACTTTTTTTGTTATCAACACATTAATGGCCTACAGCTGACTGCTTTTATAGCTTTTAATTAAAATCTGAAGAGGAAAGTGTCTATTAGGCGTTGTGTGAAACCAGTCATAAAAAAGAGGTTGAACAAACCCTGCATAAGATGGATAACATTTACATCACTTTTCCCACCTTTGTCTTCATGACTAAGAGAAGCTCATTCAAGTTAATGATATCAAGGTGGGAGGTCTGGGAGGCAGAGCCTATTTTGTCAAGTACCCTCAATTATTAAGGACTTACAAATAAATTTGCAAGCCAGAAGTCTTATCAATATTTCATTTCATTTCACAGACTTGATAGAGAATCTCTCCTACAGTTTGAGGACTCATTTTTATTCATGTGCTTAATTTTCTTTTAGAGTTGCAGCTGACCTTGTGTATCATGTTGCATCTTTGGATATTAAATTTTTCTCTAAAAGGAAGGTTTTTAGAGTGCCTGGAATCTACACACACATTTCCACTCATGAATTTGAAGAGTATTAATTTTTCACACACTCTGTAATCTATTTCCATGAGTTTCTTTACCATATATGTGTGTTTGACCACTACTTAGCCAGTTTCAGAGTCTCTTCTCATGAGCAGCTCTGCTGCTTCATTGACTAAGCAAATGAGACTGAATTTTATCTCCTCTTCCAATACATACGCACACTGCTAAAACACCCACAACAAATTTGAAATAAGAGAACTCTTAATGCATTGCCTTTTTAAAGCACATTTTAAATTTCTTTTTGGAAAGAAAACATAAACAAAAACAGCACAAACAACACAAAAAACAAACAAAAAAAACCCAAAACAACCAAAAATCCCCCCACAAAAACCCAACAGCAAGAAAACCTATTTCCCATTCTGACAATTGCTTTGACACTCAAACATTCAGATCCATGCCACTGTCTTTCGTTCCTTCTCCTTAGACTGAAAATATCTTTCTGCTTTCTAAATGCCTTTCTCCTTTTCTTCCAGAAGTCTTCGTTTCTGCCTTCCCTCTGCTATGCTACTTCCCTTTCATGTCCTTTCACCTCTGACAATACTGTGTTAGCTTTTTTCCTCTTTCTTCTCTGAATGTATTTGTCATTAATGTAGTTTTTGGTTTTGTGTCACTGGCATTAGACTGATTTTGTTTAAAGTTTTATGATGGCTTATGAGAACTAATTTTATTCCGCGTAGTAAAAGAAGTGGCTGTCAAGAAGGAAATCAATATCATCTGATATATTCCTTATAAAAGTTAGAATATTTTTTAAGTCTTCAAAAATAGGGTCATATAAACTGAAGAGATTTCATTATAATGCTCACAACTTTGGATATCATATTTAAACCAAAAGCTAATCATCTCATGTTAAATCAAAGTAAATAATGTATATATTAATAACAGAATTTAATCTTGCTATGAATTTATAAATATATGAGATTATATGACATATGAATATAAATATATGAATGTAAATGACACTATTTCACCAATTTTAATTGAATAAAACAGAAATCTGATTCAATTTTATTTTTTTTCCAATAAAAAGGCACATGTTTTATTCTTTTGAATTATCAAACAAGAGCCCAACTTAAGGATTTTAGGCACTGAATGCCAATATGCACATTCTGTGGTAGTGAGTACAGAAGGACTGGCAAAGTAAGATATGGAGAGATCATTACACTGAAAAGGTCACGTGGTACTTAACTTGATGCTTTTCATTTTGGCATAGAAGATGAATTCTCTGTTACTTAATTCTAAGAAACAGAGAAAACTTGAGTGCTAGAACTTTTAAATACAAGTAAATATTTAATTTATATTTATTTCTTTCTACTCTTATTCTTAAGATTTTAGTTTTTTCCTATCTTCAGGTAAAGAATTTGAAAAATAAAATTATGGAAATGCATAAACCTCTCCATTGTTCTTCATCTGGCACAAAAGCAGATCTCTATGTCCAGCATGAGGAATGAGAATATATTTATAGCAGTAGTTAAATAGAGTTAATCCATCTGGGAGGGCAATGTGGGTGTGTGTAAAACATCTTAAAGCCTGAAGATTCAGCACAGACCAGGACTGTCACGGAAGGTTATTATCAAGATAAGCCTATTGTGTTTGCGAGTACAAAGAGGCAACTGTATTGGCAACTCAAGAGGGATTTGAGGATTGCACCTTTTCAAATAGCAGAGGCTTTTTTTATCAGCTGCCTTCTATACACTACGTATTTCAAAGCAGTGTGTTTTGTGGAAGGTGCTACAATGGCTGAAAAGTGAGTACTTTGTCCATTCTCACAGAATACAGTCTTAAAACAAGAAGTTGCTGCCATTCAGACATTCCTCAAATTACAGAGTATCACCAGTAATTGTGATGGAGAAGGCCAGAGAATAAAAAGGATGTTAGCAATGTGTATTTGACAAAAAAAAAAACAAACTAAAANNNAAAAAAAAAAAAAAAAAAAAACAAAAAAAAAAAAAAAAAAAATCAGTCAGGGACAGATTTTTCTACAGAAATTAAGCTATACTTCACTTCCTACAATTTTTAAATTTTTTTTTTCAACTAAATGGGATGGTAGAAGAGCAAGATTTTTTTTTAATGACTTACTGAAAAGACATCTGTTACAGGCCTTCAAACTGTATGCTTATCGTATTAATTTCTTAGGAATGCGTTTCCTAACTGATAGCTTTAACTAAAAAGTGACACCTACTATGTTGTCACATGCATAGACTTAAGTCTCTGAAACAATACAAGAATATATTTATATATTTATTTATTTCAGGTGGCTTTGTAGTTAGTGTATGAGGTATTCTAAACGTGATGTTTTCAGACAAAAGCATAATTTTAACTGACAGTGTCCCTTTATATTGTGAAATGGGAACCACAGGTAAAGGGCAAAATAAAATTGATTCTGTGTAACAGACAGCCCATTTACCAGCAACAGCTTTTATTTCATATATTTTGTGTGTGACCTGTTGTGGAAAATCACTTTGTTCTCTGAAGCATCTGTGCTAGACTGCAGAGGAGAGATGGATTATTTTGTTATGCATTTTTATTATTATTTTTTCATCCTAGGTGGGTTTGGTGCCAAATGGCAAACTTCAGGAGCATATATGGAACAAATCCGGTCACTGTGACTATTTTCTCCTCCTTCATTCTCTCAAAGAATATCATCCATTTCAAAATAAGCACTAAATTTTCTATTAAACCATCACTACCTTTTTTTTTTAAGATAACATAGCAAAGAACAAGTTTCAGAAAAATAAACACAACACATTCCCAGTTTTCTATACGCTGCTATATGGCAGATAATATGATAGCTTTATTAGATTCTCTTTCATACTGTACACTTCCAGGCCTCTGGTGACAAATGGGTTTCAATGGGCTTGCCACAGTTGCTTTGGAGATTTCAGGATTTATCATACACTAAGTTTGAGGAAACAACCATCCATCTGCTTCATTTTATGTAGTGTCACTGTGAGCCCTGGAGCTGAATGGAGCCACATATTTTTCATACTCGTCACCTTCCAGCAGTAGACACTACAGGTAAGTGATGCGGGCAGCTCTGTCATGCAGCACGAGTGTCCAGAGATGGAGGCAAGCCTGAGAAAGAGTTTATTGACTGGGGCACTCGTGGCAGCACATCATCCAGACCCTTGGTGGAACTTGGCCTGGGTCAGTGTTGCGTGTAGCAGATCTGCTGCAAATAGAATTGGCACGTGTCCAGCAGGCTGAATGATATGCCAATTATTGTTTCTATGGGATTACTTGAATTTTCTGTGATATGGAGTATTTTTGCAAGTTTTGGATTATTGTTGTTGTTGGTTTTTTTTTAATTCCCTTAACAACCATTGCCTTTTTACCAGTTTTCTCTGAAAGGCAGATTGACTGGTTTAGTGTTTTCTTTTCCTAAGATGAAAACTTCAGTTTGAAATTTTATTTACGACTCTATGGGGCACACATATACACAACAAATTATGTCCAAAACTGGCTGAAGCACTCCATAATCTACGCATTATGCATATTTCAGGTAGTCATTAGTGCTGACTATTCATGAAAATGGAAATTAAATACAATTGGTTGTTTCATCATTTAGGCATTGTTCTCATATTCTCATGTAAGCCTTACTATCAGCTTAAAATGAATGATAATTTACATCAATGCATATTAATGCATCAGATCGTCATGGCAACATTTGCATAAACATTATCTGTGGCATCAGATGGTCATATGACAGTTGTACCCTGAATAATTATGTCTTTTAATAAACCAGTAATATAGCTATCCAGACCTTTGCCCTTTCCATTCCATGAGCAGATTTGCAATTACAGGTGTTGTGTGCATACAAAGCGTTTCCTGGTGGACAGTAAGGTTTTAGAAACAGTGCAAAGCCCAGGTCTGCATATCATATTGAACGATAAGGATCTACAATATTTTTTTTTCTTTAAAAAGTACATATGCAATTGTGGGATCTTAATCTATGCAAATGGTATCCAGAAGTAGCAGCCAAAGTTCTGTCATTCTCTTTCACTACTGTGACATTAAAATTGTGATAGAAAATATGTGTCCTTTGCACTTTCCCAGTTCAAGATTCTGCCTCCAAATTAGTATTCATCTTAATGTTTAGGGGCTTAGCCATTGTAATTAATCATGTTGTAACTGTAGAAAGATACCTAATACCCCATCCCTATGCATTATTTAGATTATTTCCTTAGTGAAAGGAACAGGCAAGAGATTAATTAAATCAAACACTTTGGGGTCTGTTGTCTCACTGATGAACAGAGGATTTATATGCAAGAACTCAGGTTAGCATTAATGTAAGTTTGTCACATAAATCACCTAGGAATTGATAGGAGCAGTGAGACTTTTAGTGACCTCCTTAAACACTTTCGTCCATCATTGCTGTTTAGATTGTCATTTTTATTAGTGAAGGAATACTACTAAAATGTTTTATGAGACAATGCACCAAGTAATTTTAGTCATGAACTGTAGGTGAAAGCTGAATATACAAGCAAACCGTGCAAATTTACAATAAATACAGGCACAAGCAAGCTCTCAATTACATAATTGCGAATGGTTTCTAAAAAACAGCACTGGTTATTTTCTGTGTTTTCCTCTGAAAGATGCTATCTTTTCCTACCCATAAAGAGGGTAAAAAGAAATTAGTCATCTAAAGAATCTTGTTGATACCCAGCTTTTTTTCATATATTGAACTGCTTAATTTGCAAGGTGAATCTCAGTGAAAAGAAATCCTGGACTATTTTCTGCAGGTGTTTGAAACTTCTACTAACATCAAAGTCATTGCTGAGTATGAGTTGGTTACTGAAACACTTTCTCACTTCTTTTGTTTTCTGAGGTGAAACTTCTGCTCTGGGTCATTATTTCTTGCTAGCTACATTTAATAAGAGCTTTTTTCACTATTCCCCAGACTGATAGTTTACTCACTCTCAGGATTTTTCCTGATTATTTCCATCAGAATTGATAAAAGCAATGAGTTTTCCTTTAGTACAGGTAACAGCAATATGAAATCCAACACGAATGAGCAGTGTTTTCACATTTATTTCATTTGCCTGCCTTTCCATTCATTAAAGAAAATCCTCCCTTATTTGGAGTGATGTTTCTAACGGGTTTTGTGAAAAAGCCATCTTTTCTCACACATCTGGGCATGCCTGTCTCCAGGGCTGGGCCATATCCCTCGCATTCTCACCAGCGAACACAATGTTTTGTCAAGTTTACAGTTTGACTTTGAATTTTGAGAAAGTATGTTTTTGTGTTTAAAAAAAAATTCTTTATGAGGCATTAACTGATTCGATAAACAGATGTGAGTTTTTATGGTTTTGCAGCTGAAGTAAATCAACTTACTCAACTACCATCTTCATAATGTAATTATTTAAAAATATTGTTGTTTTTTTTTAAAGGTTGAAGTTAAATATATGGGTCTGTGAGTAACTGATTACCAAAGGAACATTTTTCAATGTTCTTCAACCAGTTCTTTAACTGCACATCTGAAATATTATAGATTATGCTATTCAGAATAAGCCTCATGTTTTTATGTAGTTTTAAATAGAAAACCTGTCTCCAGTTCACTCTTTTTTTTCTCATAAAGCAGGAAAGAAATAAAGACTGATACTGTAGCTGGTCTCGTCACTAGCAGGAGTTGATAATGCATCAAGGGGCATTGTATAGTTAACATTATTCTAGGAAGGAAATGTTCCATCTTTACTCTTTATTGAGATCGTTTTGTGCTTTGTAATCATTATTTATTTGAATATATGCTGGTAGCCAGGGGAGTAATCTGCACAAGGAAAATTTACCCATTAGAAGATTTTTCCTGTGCCACTATAAGGTTATTCCCCAGTCTAGAATCATGACTAAAATTGTGACCTTCAGTGTGGCTCCTTGTCTTGTAACACGGATGAAGAACAGCTGTCGCAGTTGAGGCAGAAGCACGACACACACTAATTCTAACATAAAGTGCAGGCAAAAAGCGTTTATTCCACGAGCTAGTGT
This sequence comes from Oreocharis arfaki, assembly GCA_013398015.1. Lineage (NCBI taxonomy): Eukaryota > Metazoa > Chordata > Aves > Passeriformes > Paramythiidae > Oreocharis > Oreocharis arfaki. The sequence continues at coordinate 195,777 of VZRR01006994.1, forward strand.
CATATATATACACTTTTGTATGTTTATCATTCGTGCTAGTTGTCCATTGGCTGCTCAACTACTACAGTAGATTCATTGTCTATTTTAACTACACTATACTATTATTAGTTATCTACAACATAGACATCCCAAGAATCTAAACAAAATGCCAGCTGCAGCTTTGTTGCTGTTTACTCTCTCTATTGTTTTGAATTTCTTGCTTCTCTCAACTAGATTTCTCACAGGTAGAAATGGACTGTGCTGAGACCAATATCAGACTCAGACTCAGGCTTTCTGACCTGCTGCTAATTCCCACAAACAGCCACTTCTACCATGAAATTAGCATCGCTCAGTTCCTATGGTTCAGCGCTGCATATGCACACGATGTTGGAAACTCGCTCGCAAATAGTTTATTTGTTACCACAAATCTCTCGATTGTTTGCTGTATATTTTCATGATATTTTAAAGACAAGTACAATTCTTTAACGAAAATTCACAAGTGAGATATCATGAGCTATTAAAGCAAAAGCGATTATTATGCAAAGTGAAACAAATGACTTAGTATTGGAGGTGTACAGTTTTGAATCCTGAATTGCTTGGGGGCTTGTGGGAATGCAGCAATGAATGCAAAATGTGAAAGCAGAAAAAAAACCCTAGTATTTTTGAAAGATGGATGACAGTAATTATCATGAGCAATGACTAACTGTTGGTCTCCACTTTGTCTCCCCATATTCCTTTCTCTTTTCTTTTCCTTTTGTGAAACATTAACTCCAGGCAGTCAGTTACAAAATCTTAGAATCTTTCAATAGTCTAAAAGACACAGTCTTCATTAATGCTTCTAAAACCTGCTCTATTTTCTGAATATCAGAGAATATATATGAATATGTAGTTTATCACATTGATAATAGCTCATACTTTAATTACTGCCTGGTAAAGCATAGCTTACAAGTATTTTTTTCCTCATACATTAGAATTGTTTTAACCATTAACTTTATGTGAGTTCTATTGCTTGTTCAAAGGAAATGTTTGCATAAACATACTTAAAATGCTGAACAATTTTTTCCCTAAGTGATAAAGTCTACATTGCTATGTTCTCTCTTGTCCTAGTAACATCTATTAAAAAAAGAACAATGTTGAAATTCATTCTTTAATAAAGAAAAGAACCATTAAAAATTAGTTGAAAACGGGGAGTTTGCAGAGAGGAATATGTCATGGAAATGTCTGTGGGACATACCATGGGAAAAGTCTAGCAACAACTGTTTCAGAATCCATTGCCAGCAAAAATGTTAACTTCTCTGAACCAGGTATGCATTGTAATGAAGGGGAAGGGGGTGAAAAAACAAAGGATATGGTGTAGAGAAGAGACAGAGGGGTGGCAAGAACCATTGACCAGCGAAGCACTTTGTGGAGGAGCAGTAACTTGAAAAAAAACAACAGGAAAAAAACAAATTTAACAACAAACCCCAAAATTAACCAGCAATCCCCAACAGCATTAAACTAACCACAAAACCCCACTTTTTTCTGAGATTGGAGTCAAAGAGAAAACTCAGGGAAGAGAGCTGAGATAGCAGTAACAGCAAGAAAGAAGACTTCATGAGAAAGAGCAAGGACTGGGAAGAATGGAAATAAGACCTCAGCAAAGAAAAAAGTACAAGAAAAGAGAGTTAAATGGTGGAACATAGCACCAGAAGTGCATACAGAGAAGTAATACAGTGGGAACTCATCAGCTTGGAAAAAACTAATCCCTTTCAAACCATGATACAGAGAAAAATTTTCAGGCAAGTGATGTGAAAAACATTTTTTTCTTTAGGAAAAAATACAGAGTATCTGGGGAAAAAAAGAGAACTAAGAGACTGAATTGGGAGATGGAAAAAACATTAACTACAGAAAACTTTGCTGTTACATAGAACACTGGATGTGGAGGGATAACAGGGAAAACCTGATGTGAAATATAAGAGTAAAGGTGCTTGCCAAGACAGAGTAAGAGAATAAAGAAATAAACAAACACAAGTAAAGTGACATTTTCAAGGAGGGAGAAAACTAAATAAAGATATAGTCAGGAAAAGCATTTAAAATTATGAAAAGCACCAGAAGGAAGAAGACACAAATATAAACAGAGTAGGAAATGAATACAATACAAAAGAAAGAGAAAATGTAACTTCACATATAGATTCATGTAATCTAATCTTTTAAGAATACAGAAAACCCACAAGTTTCTCTTTTGGGCTTAGAAACGGGTGATTCAGGCCTATTGAATTTTAGCTGGAAGTTGCTTTTTATGTTCAGTGCTTACATCCTGGGAGAGAATAATTTGTTATGTTTGCTCTGAAGTACTTAGCACACTTCTGAGTGCTGTAAACCAATTAATAATTATATATTAAAAACCTGTAAGTGAATTCAATTTATGGATGTCTATAAGGCAATTTTTTAAATCAATCCTTGAATATTTAAAAATCTGTTTAGATTAAGCATCAGACGCTCCCCAGACTCTCAAGTTGTCATTGATTATGTTTAATGGACTAACTTCTAAAAATAAGGAAGCATCTTTCAAAAACTGTCTTCACTTCATCCGCCCATGAGAACAGAAGGAAAATAAATTAAACAGTGGCAAGCCATTGATTCAGATCTTATAGCTTAATTAATTCCAATAAGAAACAGATAAATGCAGAAGTCTGACACATACTTTTTTCCCTTTCTTTTTTCCTCCAGACTTGGCTGCCACAAATACTTTAGCAGTTGCCTCTTTCCTCACTCACCAGAGTTTCTAATAGTCTGTATATTTCTAAGATTATGAAAAGATAGTCATGATTAGGAAGGCAGTGTGGCATGTCTTCTAGCTGAAAATTATTGATGTTTCTCTTCCTAGCTTGTTTTGTCAGGAGCAAAAGAATCAAATGTTACAGACTCTTTATAAGGATAACTCTTTTTTTTACTTTACTTCTAATGTCTCCTGAAAATTATTGGGCATATTTTTCAGAAATTTTTCAGTGCTTTAAAATTGAATAACATTGTGTTGTGTCTGATGGGATGGAGTTTCATAGCAGCTTCTATGGTGCTGGCTTACATTTTTGGACACAAACCACCTTGATAGCACCCCAATATTATAACAGGCTGCACAGGGAAGTGGTAGAATCACCCTCTGTGGAAGGGTTCAAAAGTCATGCAGGTATGGCGCTTGGGTACATGGCTTAGTGGTGAACACTCCGGTCCCAGCTTAATGCTTGGACTTGATGATCTTAGAGGTCTTTTTCAAACTTAATTCTTCTATGATTTTACTTTTTCTGAAAAACTGAGTGAGCTGAGTTGTGCTGAAGGTGCACAACTGTAGTAGGTGACTTCTTCAGTCTTGGAGAAGAAACAAGAATGTTTTTTTGTTGTTGATTTATCTCAATTCATCTTCAAACCATTGTTTGTCTGGCTGCACCAAGATTTCACTGGTCCCAAGCTGATGCTCAGCCTCATTCCTATCTTTTTTATTCCTAGCAGAGCACTGTATAATATGCATTTGCACACCTTCTTGTATGTGGCTTGTATTTGCATGTGGTTGCTCCTTGAACATAGTGAGAGTAAGATCAGTCTAACTGGAAAACGAACATGCTGAGCAGAAATACTCATAGCTATCTGCCTGCAGAGGTCTGTATTAGCTAATACAGACCCTTTTATTGGCTGGAGATAAAGTGATAGAAAAGGGAATTTTTAGACATGGGACCTAAACATGAAGAAGAACTTTTTTTTATTGTGGGGGTGACTGAGCACTGGAACAGGATGTCCAGTGATGCTGTGGAAACTTCTTTGGAGATATTTAAAAACCTGTCTGGACACAATCCTGAGTAATGTGCTCTAGGGAGCCCTTCTATGCAGGACGGCTGAACAAGATGACCTCTAGTGGTCTCTTCCAATCCTACCCCTTCTGTGACTGTGGTTTGGCTAAGTAGGCATCACATAATACTTCTTCTGTGTCAAAAAAAAAAAAAAAAGGGGAAAGTGAGTAACTCTTGTGATAAACTGTATTGCTCTGTGGTGTGTTGTAGTTGAAGAGTGCTGCATGCAGTCCAGCCAGCTAAGGTATTATATCAGTGACTATATGGAATAATTAATTTTTTGCATGTGGACACACCCAGATTTTTCCATAATTTGTGTTCAGCTCAGTTTCCTGTGTAGAAAATAGATAACATTCTTCTCCTAAACAATATTTTTTGAAGCAGTCACTATACAAAATAGAAGGGTGAACTATTTTCTAGTAATTAAATCTATTTCCTGTTTCATTTTGTTCTGATGTTGGCAGTGGTTTATTTTATTTCTTTGCTTTTACGATTGTGTTGTGTTCAGTTTTTGAAAGTTTTATTATTAAGTATGTACATAAAAAATTATCTCAGCAGTGTGAGATGGAATACTGGGCATACTGTCACTCATGTTTGTTCAATGGTTTACAGTACTGCAAAAAGTACAAGCTATTAAATAAGAATATAAGAAAGAAACAAGAATGGAATTAATTCAGAAACAAACTAGTGAATTACAACATCTGGCATTATAATCTAGTTCCTAGACTCTGCAGTTATGCAAAATGGGTCTCCTATGCCTATATTATCATACATCATTAAAAAACTGAAGTGCCTTTTAAAATTCAAGAATTAAGATTCTTATAGGAATATTCTTTTCAAATGTCTACAAAACATACAGAAAAATATATTTTCAATATACTGAAACATCTAAATTTGGTGGTTACAGTAGCTGCAATGTTTGCATGTTACTTCCAAAATATATAATTAAGATAACACCTTTTGACGCAGCTCTAGTTTTTGATTTTTCTATAGTGCAGCCTGTTCTTAGAGTGTCTTGGTTTGAAAGACAGGCATCTGCTAAGGAGGGCAGAAGCTCCCCTTGGAATGGAAAATGCAACCCCCTTCCCTCCGGAGTATTATAAATTTGAAATTAAGGGGCTTTCAGCCAAGTATATGAGAAATAGGAATAACAGTTCTTTACTAATATGTATATATATATATAACAAAACAGTAAGCAACAATGACTATGGCAGTTATAACAGCACAGTCACCCAGCGCAGCCTTCTCGGCTGCCAGGCAGCTTC